>CAXITT010001156.1:54147-81241 GCA_964033795.1 Lymnaea stagnalis | reverse complement strand
TGGGGGTATGGGAAGTGGGGGTATCGGAAGTTGGGGTATGGGAAGTTGGGGTATGGAAAGTGGGGGTATGGGAAGTTGGGGTATTGGAATTGGGGGTATGGGATGTGGGGGTATCGGAAGTTGGGGTATTGGAAGTGCGGGTATGGGAAGTGGGGTATGGGAAGTAGGGTTATTGGAAGTGGGGGTATGGGAAGTGGGGTTACGTAAAGTGGGGGTATGGGAAGTGCGGGTATGAGACGTTGGGAGGGGCGGATTCTCATAAATGAAAGGTCTAACCAAGTGGTACGGGAGACAAATAGTTTGTCGCTGCTTCTGTTGTTACTTAATTATCCCAAGACTTTCATGCCTGAAACTGCATAAATTATGCAGAGGTTTTTGTTTTTAATTTCCAAAGTTAAGACAGTAAGACAAAAATATATGCATAAATGTACTAACATTACCAAATTTTAAGCAAAAATTTCGAAGGAATCCCTTTTTCAAGTTTATGGAAACAGTTGCTTGTAAAAAATTTAGTGATGACTCGAAAGTAAAATGAGCGACCTGTAAGGAATGCAAAATTCATAAAGTGTCTTTTTTATTCCTACAGGTGGTTATTTCCCACTTTTGCTTAACACGCTTATGACCAGCTAGTGAACCATGACAAGAGATAAGCAGTAGAAAATGAAGCGACTAGTAACAGGTGTCCACCCTCTCAATTAACCGAAACATCCTCGTTATCTATTCATCAACAACAAATTAAAATTTAAACAACTATAACATTCTAATGTTTCAATAGCTTAATTTAGTTTAAAACATAGTTTTCTTTTTAATTATTTTTTTGTCCACGGATTTTCCGGGAAATCCAGAAATCCCGGTATGAGGAAAACTTCATTCCCATTTTTCCGGGATAAGAAAAACTCTGGGAAAATGAGAAACCTTGTTTAAAACACGAGCTGTGATAATGTTTGTGTCAAGTTGATGAGCTAAGTGCACCGTTGTGATGTAAGTGTAAGTTGTGCATGAAATGACATTGTCTTTTGCCCAGAAAATGTTAACGGCGCAAGAAATAGAATTTCTATCCACATTTATTGGGTCATTCAAGACACCATTTACGTTAAATTCATTAATTCACTATGTTCTACCTCAGCGGTTTTCAACCTGTGCGTAGCGACCCCTTTGGGGGTCGAACGACCCTTTCACAGGATTGGCCTAAAACCATCGGAACACCCATATGCTCTACAGTGATGAAGACGTAACGGAAAATATTTTTGAGGTTGGGGGTCGTCACAACATGAGAACCTGTATAAAAGGGTCATTGCATTAATAAGGTTGGAAACCACTGTTCTAGCTCATAGCAAAATAAGTATACTTTTAAGAACTGAATTAAATCACTGCGATCTGTCTGTGTAGGTAGATTTGCAAATGATGTATCAAATAGAAGACATTGTAAAGTTTAGAAAACCCAAACATATTATTAATTTAATGGTAGACAATGCGAAGGCATGTAAAGAGAAAACATTAAGGCCCCTTTAAAAGTTAGAGTATATTTCTAATGCTCTTCAAAATTGTTACAGACACTAATCAAAAGCATCCCAGGGGATGGCGAAGTGCAGCACTTTTCTGCTTCCCTTAAAACACATTCCTCTACACACATAACTAATAACATGTAACATTTCTCATTTTGATGAATTGATAAAAGAATGCGACTGTGAAGGTCGAAGGTCTCGTGTGTTTTTTTACTTACCCTGAGTTCTGTCGTCATCTGCCATACCAATGCAACGTCTTTGATTCATCCCTTGTCCAAGCACGACGAGGAAGAACAATGATACTTTCATTTTCTTTATCGAATTTGGTGATCGAAAAAAACAACAACAACACCAATACAGCGTGGGGCACAAGTAAGAAAAGAACACACTTTCCAGAAATACTGTTGTGATATATCCTCTTTCAATGGCTCGCACCAGACTTCTTGTTAGTCACACCTATACTTTATTTACACTGTGTACAAAATACACACTTCTATACAGTTCAAACATTTTTTAAAATCCCGTTTTGGATGGAAAAAAGTTAATTACATAAAATTTAGAAAATTATTAAATATGTAGTGACAAATAAATAACCTAAAAATAGTTTATAGAGAACGCTTATGACTGTCTCTCAAAAATGTGAACAGCAAGATATGTGCGTGACAACAGATCCTGAGAATTGTGAGCGTGTCTAGCTTTCCCCCCTAAATTTATTGAAAGCATTAGCAAGTGCTGTTCGGGGGTGGGTGTCACGCCATGGGTTAGTCAACAACCCTGTCCCAACATGCACTTGTCGCTTTTATGCATAATTGTCAAGGGACGCCGTGGGTGTCTTTAATCGAATCAGCGTCATGATTGGAGCTTTAAAGTTAAATCATGGGCCATCTGCTGGGGTGCTTACCAATAGAACTGATAGTCTTACGGAAGAACTTACTGAATGTAATCATTTTCCATAACTTTTTTTTACCATTGCTAATATATATATATATATATATATATNTATATATAACAATGAGCTAGAGTCACATAACGCCAAAAGGGAGATACTTTTTAAGTACGTTCGGATTCCTAAAAACAATCATAGTTATTTTCTATTATTTTAAGGAAATCGAATAATTTAAATGCGCAAAAAAATATTTTAAATCCGCTTTATTTTAGTAAACCTTTAAGTATTATTATTATAAATTACAAATAAATTTAAAGTATCAACTAAGGAACTATTTTAAGCATTTTATATGTGTTTGAAAAGTATGAAAAAGTAAAAAAAATAATTAAAAACATGCTTTAAGAATTACACCGTAATCACATTTATCGGGAAAACCCAGACATCAGTAGTTTTTAGTGCGTCTTTTAGTGCTTCTTTTAGTGCGTCTTTTAGTGCGTTGTTAATATTGCGAAATAAAATTCAAATTAATTTGTTCTCAATAATCACGCTAATGACGTCATAGCGTAAATAGCCTATATTGCCAAAACTCTTAGTTTTTTTTTTAAATTTAATAACCGTGCGTGACAAAACTGATAATGTATTTTCCCTTTTAAAAGTAAACTTAATAAATACAATTGATTGCTTTTTGAACTTTTAATAAAACACACACACAATTTAGCTTTGAATATTTTAACATTTACAAAGTTTTGCCTTTTTTTATTCCAAAAATATAATTTTATTAAAATTATAACCTAATAAAATCTAACCTTTAAATATAATTCTAAAAAGAAAATGCGGTTTAAGCCAATCAGTGCAGCCCACTTCCATAGCCAAATAGCATTCACTAATCCACTTATAACTCATACAAATAAGAACGAACCATATGAAGTGCAAAATATGTTAGTTTGGGTATGGAAAGGACTACAATCCAGTGGAAGATTTTCTAAATTTGTTAAAATCTGGGTGGGGAGGGGTTGTTCACTTTGCCCCAGGCAGCACAAGATACGTCTCAAAATAAAGGAATGAAATGGATGAATAATTAACCCTCTTTGGTATATACATATAGGAGGTAGGATATAGGATGTGGACATTTTTACGTGGATGACAATATATTTAAATCCTATGGTAGTACATTTTTGAAAAAAGAGATGCCACATTATCTTTTTACAAATATTTATTAATATGTATAAGTTCATTTTGCTCAAGGCAGCACAAGATACGTCTCAAAATAAAGGAGTGAATTTGATAAATAATTCACCTTCTTGGGTACATACATATCGGAGGTAGGTAATAGGATGTGTACATTTTCACGTGGATGAAAATATATTTAAATCCTATGGTATTACATTTGTGAAAAAGAGATGTTGCATTCTCTTTTTACAAATATGTATAAGTTCAATTCACACAAGACAGCACAATAAAATAAAGGTTTAAATTTGATAAATAATTATTAACCTTCTTAGGTAAATACATGTCGGAGGTAGGAAATAAGATGTCTACATGTTTACGTGGATGACAATATAGTTAGCTCCTATGGGATTTTATTTATGAAAAAAGATGTCACATAATCTTTTTACAAAAATGGGTAATTTCATTTTGCCCATGGGTACATTCATATTGGTAGTAGGAAAAAGGATGTGTACGTTTTTACGTGGATGACAATATATTTAAATCTTATGGTATTACTTTTGTGAAAGAAGAGATGTTTAATTCTCTTTTTACAGATAAACATATGTTTGCCAATTAAGGAAATCAATGGCGTTAACAAATCTTGGGTACATTTATATAAGCATACCCTTAAATATCAAAACTTTAAAAAGTAATTTTGAAAAATGGAGATGGGTTAATATTTACTTTCGAAAAATGAAAATATAATTATGTTTTTACTTTGCAAAAAGTAAAGAGTCGTGCATTTTTATGAGATGAAGAATTTAAATTTTTAAAAAAGATACTCAAGTCTGTTTTAGGCGTGAAAAATGGTTGTGAGATTCTTCTTTAGATAAAATAATTCTTTGTTTTACGAGTCTCTGATAATTTATAATTTTTTTTTAAAAGGCATAAACATGTTTACATTTTTTATGAAGATATCAATATATATTGAATTCCTGTCATATAAAATATATTAATATCATATATATAGTTTTTGTTTTAAATTTAAGATTATTTTTTAAAAACAATTTTTAGAGAAAAAAGTTGTAATCCAAGAGCACGAAAAGGGATAAATCTAAAGTATTTCTCTAGCGTAGTACTTGTCCCTCAATTAACTTCTTTAGGGACAAAAGTGATATGGGTAGTGATAAGTTAGACTGGGTTTTTTAAGGTCATGTTTAGCGGGGGAAAAGTAGTTTAGGAGCGTGAAAGGGAGTAAGGTAGGCTTATATAATATTATATGGCCAGTGTTCTCATACGCATCTACCACAGCGCAGACTGCGACACAGATAATTCCTTAGTGGCTAGCAAGATAAGGTTACTGCCAAAGAAACTGTATCACAACAAAAAAGAAGGGCAAATCACGCATAAGCATCTGCTCCACTAAAAATCCAGTGAGAACTGAAGAATACACCCATAGCGTACAAGAAGCTCTTGTACAGATGCCACCAATAGACACTACTGAGTCCAAATGGTCATATCTACTCAACTATCAGGGCATCTGGCAGATTGATTCGAGGCTCACTGGCAAGAAATAAAACATGTCACTATCATCCGATAGTGGCAAAATATCGATACCTTGTGTTCACCTTGAGACTTACGGAAAGCGCACTTTTGCATTTGCGGCCAAACATTTTGGAACGCACTTCCAGTCGCTCTCAGACACAGCCAGCCACTGGAGTCCTTTAAAACCGATTTAAAAACACATCTTTTTCGCAAACAAATTCTGGGGTGATGCTATCTACCATCTTTTTCAGTTAATGTATGTTGGCTTGTGTTGCTTATGGTTGAAACGGGATGACAGACTTTGACTTTGTATGCTCGTATGTAGCTTTATATTGTTGCGTCTGTTTTAAAATGGGGTAAATTTTAGATTGTTTTTATTTGTCTTTTTAATATGGTTGACTTTGTACCGCGCTTCGAGCTTTTGGGGATGAAGCGTGTTTTTCAAATAAACTTTATTATTATTATTATTATCTGTAAAAAAAGAGATGTTGCATTCGCTTTTTACAAATAAACATTTTTTTACTAATATTTAAGAAAAGCGATGGCGTTAAAAAAAACGTGGGTAAATTTACGTAAGTATACCCGTGAATATTAAACAACAATAATATTACACTCTTTGAAATGGAGGTGGGTTAATATTTAATTTGTCAATCAAAAAATGAAAATATATTGCTGTCTTTACTTTGCGAAAAGTAAAGTGGGTGTGTGTATTTTGATGAGATTAACAACGTAAAAAAAGACACTCAAGTCTGTTATAGACGCGAAAAACTTTTGCGACATAAAAGATTTCTTTGATTTCCGATTTTCCGATCATGTCTTATTGGAAAAAAAAAAAAAAAACAATTCAAAAGTTTATTTAAATTTCTGATGGTGATGTCAATATATCAAATTCCGTTTATTTAAAATACATTTTTATGTCAGAGTTTTTATTGTAAATTAAAGTAGAAAAAATTGTAGTTCAAGGGAACAAAAATAGGGGGTTGGGTAGACTTACCATATAACAATTTAAAAAAAACACATGACATCTGAAGCATTTCTCTAACGTTAAAATCTTCTCTCAGTGAACTTCTTTAGTGACAATAACAATTTAATTAGTGATAATAAAGATTTGGTAATTTAAGGTCATGTTTAGAGAAAAAAAATGCAGTTTAGAAGTGTGAAAGAGGGTAGGGTAGGCGAATTAAATAAATACTTCTCAAAACTTAATGTTATTAGAAATGTAAATATCTTTACATAGATACTTCTTTTTAAAGTTAGGAATTGTGATGAGTTTTTGCAAAAGCAGGTATAAATTATTGCACAGGACCTAGCATTTTTATCCCGATAACATCTGGTCATATATTCTATTGTATATATATATATATATATATATATATATATATCAAATATTTTTTTTAAAATGTTGAAAAAATTGTTTTCGTTCAATGCGCACCATTTCTTTGTCTTTTTGATGAACCGGTTTGTTTGTTAGGAATATGCCATTGTTTTTGGTCAGCGCTTAATGAACGGAACAAAGAATTCCTGTTTCAAGGCCATGCAATTATTTAGTCCTCAATTTCTTTAAATTAACAGAGTTAGAACACAGAGACAAGGACAACGATCTATCCCTCCCTCAGACTGAAAGCTATGTCTCATGATTTATAAACTAAGATAATTAAAAGAAATAAATGTATATAATCAATTAAAAAGATTTAGTTTTTAAACATCCTGGCCATGTCACCAAGACCAAGGACATCGAACTTCTTCTTGTCTGCGATTCAGTTTGAAAGTTGGAGGCTGTAATTTTGTAAATACATAAAGTAAACTTTTTATCATCTTCATTTCAGAAGGTAATTAAACGTTTATCATTAAGTTAGCTCAGTAGTGCTGCCCTACCCTTTTTGTAAATATCATAAGTAAATTATTGGTAATCCTTATTTCAATAGGAATGTAAACCTGTTTCATGAGCTTTTTGAATTCGTGGGCTAAACATTTTTTCACGTGAAGTCGGGGGCCGTGCAGGAAATCTCGAAAAAAAAATATATTGATAAAATACCTACCTCATTTTAAAAACTATTCATATTATTAATACTTGTTACCCTATGCAAAAAGAAACAAGAATCCAATTTTGATATGGGCCTTGTAAATAATCATATATCCAATAACAATATCCGCTCGTCAATAATCCTATATCCAATAACAATATCCGCTCGTCAATAATCCTATATCCAATAACAATATCCGCTCGTCAATAATCCTATATCAAATAACAATATCCGCTCGTCAATAATCCTATATCGGCTCATCGAGATTAGAAATAAAGAGCAATACAAACCAAAGCACTTCTTTTTTACAGCTCATAACTCCCAGGGTTCACCTATATATATCCTGAAATTTGAACGAAAGAAATTTAGTCGACGGTAAATTCAAAAACGGTAATTTGATCGAACGGAAATTTGGTCGAATCGTTTTTTCAGTTTTGACTTTAAAATTTTGCTTTAAAATTCTTTTTGAACGCATAATTTTCTTTTACTATAGAGTATAGTGCGTTCAAAAAGAAATTTGACAAAAATCTTTACGTGTGTACTGAAAAAAATTTCCGACAAAAATTTCTGTTCGATCAAATATCCGTCGATCAATTTACCATCGATGAAATTTCTTTCGATTAAATTTCCATATATATATATTCGGTAACCATATATTTAATCTAAATTTGTTTTGATGGTGAGATCATGGATAGAAACCTTCTCGATGACCTAATATCTACACATAAAGTTAATTTTGGTTTCCCAATTAATGTTTCTAAACGAAACGTCAGAAATTATACCTGCTACCGCGCGAAGACTCAACTGTACAGGTAGTTGAAGGAAAAAGAACATGGTGCTCAATTTCTTATCAACCCATTATCACGAACAGTTGCACTAGTGATGTGCTTAACATAAACTACAACTACCTGTCAAACAATAACCTGAATATCACGTGTACATCACTAGAAGTGATACATTCTTTAAAGCAGAGAAGAGTAACTTATTAAATGTAAACAAAATGATTTTTAACTTATATTATTTGTTCCCAGATCTTATTTTCCATCAGCAACAGGATCTCTAGGCTAAGAGGCTTTGCTTCCAGTGACAAGGCCCTGAGTCTAAAAGGTTTTGCTTCCTGTGACAGGATCCAGCGTCTAAAGGTTTTGCTTCCAGTGACAAGATCCTGAGTCTAAGAGAGTTTGGTACCATTGACAAGATCCTGAGTCTGAGAGGCTTTGGTTACAGTAACAAGATCCTGAGTCTAAGAGAGTTTGGTTCCAGTAACAAGAACCTGAGTCTTAGAAGTTTTGGTTCCCGTAACAAGATTCTGAGTCTAAGAGGTTTTGCTTGAAGTGACAAGATCCCAGTCTAAGAGAGTTTGGTTCCAGTGAGCTAATCTTTTGCATCCAACAATGCAGAAATTAACTGAACTTGTCGTTTGTCTCGTTGTGATATTTGCCATCAGCAAACAAGGTGAGAGATAATTTAAAACTGTTAACACAAGACCGCTATTATCATAGATTTTGCTCTAACACAAATTTTATTTCTAATAGAGCGAGTGTTGGTCGACCCTTTTTCAGCCCTCATAGTAAGGATGTGGCTTGGAAAAAATATAATTTGATGATGTGTCAGTAAATGTGAGCCAAGAAGTATACCATAATGTCGCTGTCTGTGGTAAAATTAGACGTGATAAAAGTATACGATAATGTGGCTGTCTGTGGTAAAATTAGAAGTGACAAAAGTAATCCATAATTTCGCTGTTTGGTAAGATTAGAAGTGACAAAAAGCATACCACATTGTCTTTGGTAAAATTAGAGGAGACAGAAATTAAACTTAATGTCGCTGTGTGTTATAAAATTTGTTATAAAATTTGAAGTGAGGCCCATTGAACAAAAATATATTTTAAGATAATTGGATTGGAGTGAATTATTTTGTATCGCTCCATCAAAAAAAATTTTTTTTTAAAATTCTTTAATTTTTCTATTACAGGATCAGGATTTGCTCTACCCAGGCAAAGAGCGTTCATAGAGCATGTGGATTACAACAAAAAAAGTTGTGGTTTCGGTTATTTGGCAAATGTTGATTTTATAATTATTACTGGCTTCATCAACGTCTCCGACATAGGACATCCGCCCCAGGAAGGAGAGATCTCTGGACTTCACTTTTCGGGGGATGGTTATGTTCCTGTAAATTAAGTCATTATAATCTCACATGGTCATCTCCTACCAAATCTCGCATTGTCATATCCTACTAAATCTCGCAATGTCATCTCCTACCAAATCTCGCATTGTCATCTTCTACAAAATCTCGCATGGTCATTTAGAATTAAATTCACATTGTCATCTCCTATTAAATCTCACATTGTCATCTCCTATTTAATCTCGCATTGTCATCTTCTGCTAAATCTCACATTGTCATCTCCTACCAAATCTCGCAATGTCATCTCCTACTCAATCTCGCATTGTCATCTCCTATTAAATCTCTGATTGTCATCTCCTTCTCAATCTCGCATTGTCATCTCCTACTAAATCTCACATTGTCATCTCCTACTAAATCTTGCATGGTCATCTGCTACTAAATCTTGCATGGTCATCTCCTACTAAATCTCACAGTGTCATCTCCTACTAAATCTCGTATTGTCATCTCCTACTAAATCTTGCATTGTCATCTCCTACTAAATCTCGTATTGTCATCTGCTACTAAATCTTGCAGGATCATCTCCTACTAAATCTCGTATTGTCATCTGCTACTAAATCTTGCATGGTCATCTCCTACTAAATCTCACAGTGTCATCTCCTATTAAATCTCGTATTGTCATCTCTAACTAAATCTTGCATGGTACCTCCTACTAAATCTCGTATTGTCATCTGCTACTAAATCTCGTATTGTCATCTCCTACTAAGTTTCACATTGTCATCTCCTATTAAATCTCAAATTGTCATCTCCTAATCAATCTCACATTGACATCTCCTACTAAATCTCACATTGTCATCTCCTACTAAATCTCACATTGTCATCTCCTACTAAATCTCACATTGTCATCTCCTATTAAATCTCTGCTTATCATCTCCTACTCAATCTCACATTGTCATCTCCTACTAAATCTCTGATTATCATCTCCTACTCAATCTCACAATGCCATCTCCTATTAAATCTCTGATTGTCATCTTCTACTAATTCTTGCATTGTCATCTCCTGCTAAATCTCACATTGTCATCTCCTACTAAATCTCACATTGTCATCTCCTATTAAATCTCACATTGTCATCTCCTACTAAATCTCACATTGTCATCTCCTACTAAATCTCACATTATCATCTCCTACTAAATCTCACATTGTCATCTTCTACTAAATCTCACATTGTCATCTCCTACTAAATCTCACATTGTCATCTCCTATTAAATCTCTGATTATCATCTCCTACTCAATCTCACATTGTCATCTCCTATTAAATCTCTGATTATCATCTCCTACTAAATCTCCCATTGTCATCTCCTACTAAATCTCACATTGTCATCTCCTACTAAATCTCTGATTATCATCTCCTGCTAAATCTCACATTGGCATCTCCTATTAAATCTCTGATTATCATCTCCTACTCAATCTCACATTGTCATCTCCCATTAAATCTCTGATTATCATCTCCTACTCAATCTCACATTGTCATCTCCTATTAAATCTCTGATTATCATCTCCTACTCAATCTCACATTGTCATCTCCTATTAAATCTCTGATTATCATCTCCTACTAAATCTCCCATTGTCATCTCCTACTAAATCTCACATTGTCATCTCCTACTAAATCTCTGATTATCATCTCCTGCTAAATCTCACATTGGCATCTCCTATTAAATCTCTGATTATCATCTCCTACTCAATCTCACATTGTCATCTCCCATTAAATCTCTGATTATCATCTCCTACTCAATCTCACATTGTCATCTCCTATTAAATCTCTGATTATCATCTCCTACTCAATCTCACATTGTCATCTCCTATTAAATCTCTGATTATCATCTCCTACTAAATCTCCCATTGTCATCTCCTACTAAATCTCACATTGTCATCTCCTACTAAATCTCACATTGTCATCTCCTTCTAAATCTCACATTGTCATCTCCCACTTAATCTCGTATTGTCATCTCCTACTAAATCTCACATTGTCATCTCCTGCTAAATCTCACATTGTCATCTCCTATTAAATCTCTGATTATCATCTCCTACTCAATCTCACATTGTCGTCTCCTAGTAAATCTCTGATTGTCATCTTCTACTCAATCTTGCATTGTCATCTCCTACTAAATCTCACAATGTCATCTCCTTCTAAATCTCACATTGTCATCTCCTACTAAATCTCACATTGTCATCTCCTACTAAATCTCACATTGTCATCTTCTACTAAATCTCACATTGTCATCTCCTACTTAATCTCGTATTTTCATCTGCTATTAAATCTTGCATTGTCATCTCCTACTTAATCTCGTATTGTCATCTTCTATTAAATCTCACATTGTCATCTCCTACTTAATCTCGTATTGTCATCTCCTACTAAATCTTGCATGGTCATCTCCTACTAAATCTCGTATTGTCATCTGCTACTAAATTTCGCATTGTCATCTCCTACTATCTCACGAATTGTCAACTTTCGGGTTTTCCATTTTACTTATCTCCTTTCAGAAGCAGCGTCTGACTTTTAGAAGTCCTCTGCCACATTTCGGTTTCCTGCAATCCCACCCCATATATCTGCATTTAAAAATAAATTTGTTTTTTCTCAAATAATTACAATCTTTGGTCCAATGAAAAGAACGAGACCCATTACAGTCGCAAGGATGCAAGCCCCCCACTTGACGCCCCTGTTTCCGACTCACTTGTTTATTTTAATACTTACCAACAATTTAAACAGTGGGTGTTTCTTTTATAAATAACATAGGGCGCCCGGGCAAAACCTGGATTTAGCAAGGACGGAAATGTTCGACAAGGTTTGAGAACCACCTTTGTTAACAGTTCGAATTCATTT
Source organism: Lymnaea stagnalis (assembly GCA_964033795.1). NCBI lineage: Eukaryota > Metazoa > Mollusca > Gastropoda > Lymnaeidae > Lymnaea > Lymnaea stagnalis. The sequence goes on along the minus strand of CAXITT010001156.1, from coordinate 69,133 downwards.
TGGCCCGGAATAAACTTTACAAGTCTTACGTTTACAAATTACGATTAAAATGTTTTTAATCCATTGTTCCCATTTGCATTTCTTGTATTTTGTCCTCCTCATGAACACAACCTTTGGATTGCTCTCAAGTCGAACTGTTGCTGGGATTGTTTCCTCTTTATTCTGATCATCACACCAGTGGTTAAAATGCGGGGGAAAAAATGGAACAAAATTCATTCACATAGATTTCATCATTAGGAAATAAAGCACGTTTTATTACTAGTATTATTATCCTTTTATTATCAACATTTTATTATTATCACTTTATTTTGATTACTTTATTATCATCATTTTATTGTTATCATTTCATTATTATTATCAATGCCATATGAAAATTTAACAAAGGCTTACTTAATATCACTTTCCAGATTCCGGGTACAATATCAGATCTGAGGAAAGTAGCCTGCGCTCAGGTACAGCAACTGCCTCCGAGTTCCTGCCGATGTCTAGCGCGGGACGACAAGATCATTCGTGTCAAGTGCAACATAACAATGAGAGATTATTATTCCTTCAGGCATTTAAAGATAGCTTATCATTCGTATCGTTATTTTGACAGTGGCATTACAGAGCTGCTTCCTAATGTTTACAGTAAGTGGCATTAACCTCAAGTATTTTTTTTTTCAACATTATTATTATTAAAATTGCATTGCTTGAAAACTACCAGGCTTGTTGGGGTCACTACGGTGATTCAACGGTCTTTGTAAAAAAAAAAAAGTGCAAAGAGTGCAAGTTTGAGCTGTGTCAAAGCCTGTGTCTTGAGCAATTTAAATGTGTACCGCCCTACCATTACTCACACTTCCCTTGATTGTGAAAGGTTTTTGAATGTGAAATGGCTATTTATTTTATAGCTTGTTCTAAGGAAAGGATCATGTCATCCAATTCCTAGAATTTCTTCCCTGGAGATATCTAACACCCTACCTGTCAATAAGGCGTCGGTTTTTACAACTGGAAGCGATTTGCTAAATTTCTTAGACACAAGACATCTTAATATACTTATAAGAGCCTTTAAAGGTTATATATTTATTTTTCTTTAAATCCCTCAAGGACTTTTCTTTTTCCTTGCTTCGCTGACGGTAAGATAAATGAAATATTTTCTATGGAAATTTTATTTTGCATTATTACAACTAATCATTCAATAGTTTAATTAAATTCAATATTTTAATATCCATGGATTTGGTTTAGTCTTTAGATTTCATACAGGTTTCAAGTCTTTTATTACGTATGGCTCATAAACGATTCTTCGGATCTTTGCTATAATCCACTCAGTTCCTGGTATGGTTGCTATAATCCACTCAGGTCCTGTGATCATTGCTATAATCCACTCAGGTCCTGTGATCATTGCTATAATCCACTCAGGTCCTGTGATCATTGCTATAATCCACTCGGTTCACGTTATAGTTGCTAAAATCCACTAACTTCCTTTGATCGGTGCTATAATTCACTCAGCTCCTGTAATTGTTGCTATAATCCACTCAGTTCCTGTGATCATATCTAAAGTCCACTCAGTCCCTGTGATCGGTGCTGTAAGCCATTCATTTCCTCTGATTCTTGCTATAATCCACTCAGTACATGTTATCATTGCTATAATCAACTGTGATAGTTGCAGTAATTAAATCAGTCCCTTTGATAGTTGCTATAATTCACTCTTCCTGTGATCGTTGCTATAATTGTAACCATCCATTTAATTGCTGCTATAATCCATTCACACAGCAATCGTCTCAATAATCCACTTAATCTCAGCGACTGTTGCTATTATGCACTAACTTGTAATCTTTGCTATAATCCATTAAGTCACAGTGAACATTACTATCAATGAAACTTTGATCGTTGCTAAATTCCACTCACGCTGTGATCGCTGCTATAATCGCTCAGCTCCTGTGATCTTTGCTATAATCCAATAGTTCCTTTTTATCGTTGCTATAATCCACACAGCCCCTTTTATAGCTGCTATAATCCACTAATTCATCGTGATCGTTGTTATAATATTCTCAGTCTCTGTGATATCAGCTATAATCCACTCAGTTCCTGTAATGGTTGATAAAATCCACCCTGTGATCGCTGCTATAATTCACCGATTCCCTTTGATCGTATCTATAAACCATTCTATCACGGTGATTTTTACTATAATCCACTCTGTCTCTGTGATCATGTTTCTAACACCATTGATAATTATTGTATCCGTTTGTTAAAAAAAACGCATACCCAACTCTTCTTCGTATGTCCTAAGCTTGACTATACATAAGCCATTCAACATCTTCTGAACAATGAATTCTGTAACTGTCCTGGCGTCCCCAACAGTTCGTAGCGAGGGTGTTTGGCGCCAGGGGACAAGATTCGCGCCCGGGGACAAGATCCATTTTTAGCGCCCCTTTATCTTTTTTTTTCAACTCTCAAACCCATTATTTTCATAAATAAAATATTAATCAAAGCACATTTTAGCACCCTTAACTAGCTGGCGCCCGGGGACATCTGTCCCCCCTGCCCCCAACACGCTACGCCTCTGGTCCCCAACGTCCAGGAAACATGCTTGATATTGTCTCTGAAATCAGCGTGCAAAGCCGATACATCGGGTCCTGTTTCCGTCAATTTTTTTTTTAAAAGTAAGAGTTAGTTTGGCAGTGCTCTCTTCGTATTTGGGAAACCAGGATCTAGTGTCCGTGTAGCAGTTTCTACCACGTGTCTATTCTGTTTTAGGTTCTGGCACTTTACCCTGTTATCGTCGGGCATTCGTGCCGTCTGTACATTGTCCGTGACTTGTGTTTCTGTTTGGGACTTGGCTGCCTCGGTTTATGGCCAATGAGTTACCATGTCTTTTATTGTACCAATCTAAATGGGTTGTCTGTGCTTCATACTTCAAATCTCTAGAGCAAATCTTTAATCGGAGAAAATTATGACTTCTAGTCCCATTATTTCTCACTCCTATAGCATAGTGTGCACACTTTCCCGTGCCCGGTGTATATAGCCTCTAGCACCAAGTATTTATTCGACTCTGAGAGAACCTCGTTTTGTGACTTTCCAATCAATATAAGATGGCTTTTTTCAGATTAATATTACTTTCCAATTTTGTCCAGGGAACCCTTTCCGGTTAAGACAGCCCCCAAATGGCTATTCATTACAAATATTAAATAATTCAACGGTAATATGAGTTTTGCTTACATATACTTTGATAGTAAAATTAATATTAAATTCCTAATACTTTTTTAAGGTGATACTTTTTGCGGAAAGAGGAGGTGGGCATGTTCAACAAATGAAGGCAAGCAATAATTTTTTTTTAACTCAGCTTAATGTAAGACCAGTGTTTCCCGACATGTTCATGGTTTTTGGGAGGGGGGGGGGGGGGTGGTGGAAGGCCGGCAGTAAAAATTAGTATTTTATTTTTCAATTTAATCTGATAATATGTGACAATTTTTGTATAACACAAATACAATTTATTCTTTCTTCATTTCAATTATGAATAAATAGTTTATTTTTTTAAAGTTTAGATGTAAGATAAACAAGCACAAAGTTTTTTTCTTTCAATGGGAAAGGGGCTTAGAGTCTAGTTAAATTTTAAAAATGAAATATAGCATACGACAACAGCGACACTGAAAGGAGTAAATGTTAATGGAAGACAGAAAAGGGGGGGGGGGCGCATCAAATCAGGTTGTCATTGTGGCTTTTTGCACCGAAACAAAGTGCGAACAGATCAGTGTGCATAAGTCAGGTTGCTATCATGGCTGTTCGCACCAGATCAAGCTGCGAACAGAGCTTTTGCATCAAGTCACTATGCCAACAGATGCCATTTCCAACAGTTCCGGACGTCACAAGGAGGGGCAGTGTCCAATTATAGCCATTGTGAATGTTGTATAGGTGGCATCAAACCTATTGACTCTTTTCCAATACCGTAGGATTATTGCCATAAATTAACTCACGTTTAATTTATGTCCCTGAAATTCGATTAAATTACAAAGATCCATCTCTTACCTAACTTTTTTTAACAGATATGGGTGACTTAAAAAACATTTCAAAACTACTTAATTTTAATTCTTAAATAAGAAATCCTTTCTAAATATTGTTTTCAATGCTTTTTACAGGATCTAGTCTACTTGGAGGCGGATATGTGATGTCTGGTAAGTTATAAATGATTATAATGTAGTCTTTTTGGATGACGCTATGCTATGTCTGGTAAGTTTTATAAAATTACCCTGTGTACTTGGATGCGTCTATGGGATATCTAGGAAAGTTAAACCAAATTATCTAGTCTACTTGGAGGTTGCTATGCTATGTCTGTTAATTTATTCATACATTATCTATTCTACTTGGAGGTGGCTGTGTTATGCCTTTTAAGTTATATATAAATTATCTAGTCTAATCGAGATGATATGCTATGTCTGGTTCAGTTATATTGAATTTATATTGTCTACGAGCAGGCGGATATGTTTCGTATGGTAAGTTGTATACATAAATACTCATCATTCTTGCAAAGTTCATTGCACGTGTCGGCAGCGTCTACAACTACTTAGGAGAGTTGAGGGATGGGGGGAATGTGGAAGTATGGTGTTGGAAAATGTAACAGGAAAGGCCTACTGCTACTTCAGACCTGTGTTGAATATTGCCTTCTAATCACAGACATACCTATCAGGCTCTCTACGCGCAACAGGACCACCTGGATGTCCACCCGTCACTTAACAGATTATGCCATCGTCAGAAACTGGGACCTGCAGGATTTAACAGTGACTAAGGCCATTTGCTGTGCAGAATGCTAAACTGACCACCGCCTAATCGCTTCAAATATGAACATTCACATCCAACCCAAGAGATGACCTCAGGCCACCAACGCTCAAAAAACGCCTCAGAATCAGTAGGCTAAAGATCTCTGATGTGAGACAAACCATTGTTGGCACCCTGGATGAATGGCTTGGTACCTTCATACTGGCCAACCAGTTCGCGGAAGCAGTGTGGACCACACTTCGTATAGCAAAGTCGTTAAGTGCCTCAGACCCTCTACCAGGAAACACAAGCAATTGGTTTGATGAAAACAACACAGCGATCCAAATGCTACTTGAGCAAAAAGGTTTGTTGTACAAATTCCTCAATAATGACACAATAACAACAACTAAAACGGCTGCATTGAGGATTATCCACAGCAAGATCCAGTTGCAATTGTGTCAGATGCAAGAGTCCTAGCTGAGTGCGAAAGCTGATGAGATTCAGGGCAAGAATGACACGAAAAACGTCTACCGTGACTTGAGAGAATCTTATGGCGTTAAAACCTCAGGCGATTCCCCTCTCCTTAGTGCAGACGGTTATACACATCATGACAGACAAGGAGTGAAACTTGGAAAAATGGGTGGAACAATTTGATAATGTGCTAAATACACTTTCCATCATTATAAAATGCCCCGGTTCCCATCGAGCAAGTCTATTTGACTCTGTCAAAACTTAGGTCGAGATTCAGACAACCATCCGCAAAACACCTGGCCCCGACATGATTCCTGCCAAAATCTACAAAGAGGGTGGAACACCTCTGACTTATAAGCTTTTGCAACTATTCCAGATCACCAGGGAAATGGAAACTGTATCATAGGACCTCAAAGATGTCCCAATTATCCACATGTACAAATAGAAAGAAACCGTCAGGCTTGCGACAATCACCGCGGCATATCGCTGCTATCCATCATGTGCAAGATCTTGGCTCAAGCGTTTTTGAACCGCTTGAATGCAAATCTAAAGATAGATCTCCAAAACGAAAGTCAATGCAGTTTCCACAAAGAACGTGGAACTATCGATATGGATTTTGCTGCCAGGCAGCTTAAAGGGCATTGTCAGGCGCTAAATACGTATCTAAATTCCACATATATTGATCTTAATAAAGCTTTTGACAGGGTCAATAGAGGTTAACTGTGCAAAATCAGGAAGAAGTACGGATGCCAGACAAGTTCACTAAATTCATCCTTCAAATGCATGATAGCATGATGGCCCGAGGGCTGGGCAACGGCAATTCTTCTGAAGCATTCCCTTTCACAAACGGTGTGAAACAGGGCTGTGCCCTGGATTCCAGACACTTCATTGTTATGTATTCTGCAATGCTATCTGATGCGTTCAAGGACTCCACTAATAGAAAACTTCTGAGAGTCATCTAGACTCGCATGTTCTACACTCTCTTAGCTTTGACTAGAAAATTTCTGAGAGTCATCTAGACTCGCATGTTCTACACTCTCTTAGCCTTGACTAGAAAACTTCTGAGAGTCATCTAGACTCGCATGTTCTATACTATCTTAGCTTTGACTAGAAAACATCTGACAGACATCTCGACTCGCATGTTCTACCCTCTCTTAGCTTTGACTAGAAAACTTCTGAGAGTCATCTAGACTCGCATGTTCTACACTCTCTTAGCTTTGACTAGAAAACTTCTGAGAGTCATCTAGACTCGCATGTTCTACACTCTCTTAGCTTTTTCTTAGCTTTGACTAGAAAACTTCTGAGAGTCATCTAGACTCGCATGTTCTACACTCTCTTAGCTTTGACTAGAAAACTTCTGAGAGTCATCTAGACTCGCATGTTCTACACTCTCTTAGCTTTGACAAGAAAACTTCTGATAAACATCTTGACTCGCACGTTGTTCACTTTCTCACTTTTGACAAGAAAACTTTTGATAGAAATCTCGACTTGCACGTTCTACAAATTCTTGACTTTGACTATACCATTTCTGATAGACATCTGTTTATAAAAAGTCCTTTCAACTTTTTTTCGTTATTATTTACTTTGCCCATGTCCAGTCAGGCATTCTATACAATGCATAGGCAGTTGGTTTTAATGTCATCATGTAATTCACATTGTGGAATGCAATTCATCTTAGATAAGGCAAACTCTTGAAATTAAATCAAAACCTGGAGTTAGAGTCCAGTAGGTCGTTTAACTCAATGAAAATTCCGACAACTTCTGAAACGTAGAACGAATAAAGTGCACAGGTCATCTATTGCCTCCTGTACTATTTCCAGTCATCCTGACTAAAATTAAGCCATCGGAACAAATAGTGAAGGAAGACAGCGTGACACTGGCGAATTGAGCAGCACAAGTCAATGCTACTACTCAAGTTGAAGCATTGGTTATCTTCGAATTCCAAGAAGGAACTATATTTATGTATATTTCATAACCTGACCGGCATTACCAGACACTCTATAGAATGCCTAAGCAACATGTTTACTTTCTCATATTATTCACACCTTGACCAGTGTGAATAGACATTGCATTGAATTCCTGCATTACAAGCTTCGTCTGTAATATGTACATTTGGCAAAATGTTTGCCTGTGGCAATAGACACTTTCTCAACCCAAGGGACAATACAATAGATTCCCGGTTTCAAAAGAATAAAAAATGTTTTGCTTCTTAATGTTCATTAAACTCTCTTATTTTTATACAAACGTTTTCAACCGTTTCCCAATTCCACAGGTATCGCCATCATCTTCACTGCTTTGTTCTTCACCGTCCCTTCGCTGTTTCCCTATGGCCAATGACATCAACCACATCGGATGAAGCCTTGAAACTAAACGCTTAAAAACATCAACAACAAAAAAAAAAAAAAAACACAAAAATTCGCTTTACGAAAAATTAGAAATATTCATCATAAGCATATGCAAAGAAAATATATAAAAAAAATTAATAAATAAATTCAGTTCTTGAAAATAGTATTAAAACGCTGTATAATACTATTTAAAAAAGCAACAATTGAATCGTGTAGTATACGTATGAATTTTTTAAAAAGTGTAATAACAACAGTTTAAAAATAAGAATAATATAAATTAGCCATAAACAGAAGTGTACTATTTCAATTAATAAAATCAGTTTAAATGCATTTTTGTGTCTTGAGTTTTCATTTTCTATACAGAACTTTATTGAACTCATTTTTTTGTTTTTGTTTTTTTTATTTATTTATTTAGTCATTTTTATATAGCGCTTACCTTAGAGCTCTAAGCGCTTTACAATTATTAAAAACATGTAAACTAAGTAAAATAAAAGTGAGACATTAGGATAGTAACTACTAGACTATAGAAACAATGAAAATGGCTATAAAACGAGGACACCATCCAAACATACACCCATCCGTACAAGCATACATGTACATATGCTTCCATACATACAGACAGACAGTCATACAGACACACAGACATTCACATAAATACATACATATGCACATACATACACAAACAGACCGACCACACACACACATACACACAAAAGACAGACATACAGACAGAACAATTTTGTAGAAGTGCAAAAATAAAATGTTTCTGCTAAAATGTTTATTTATTATTGATATAACTTACACATAAATTTAAAATAACAATTATGTAACTATTATAAGCATTTTATTTGCATTTGCAAGATAGGAAAACAAATATTATCAAAGAATTACACCGTATCACATTTATCGGGAAAAACCAAACATTAGTAAGTTTTGTGGGTTTTTTAGTTCATTGTTGATATTGCGAAAGAAGATTAAAATTATTTTTTGATAAATAAACATGCAAATGACGTCATAGAGCGAATTGCCCTTTTAGCCAAAGCTTTAAGTACTTTTATTTTATAACCGCGCGTGACAAACTGACAATATATTTTCACCTTCTTAAAAGTAAAATTAATACATTTTGATTGATTTTTAGATTCTAAAAAAACAAAAAACACAAATAAAGGTTAGTTTTGTGTTTTTAAGAAAATGTCGTTTAAGTCAATCAGTGCAGCGAAAATACAAAGCCATATAGCATTCACCAATGCACATATAACTCATCCAAATAAGAAAAAAAACGTATGAAGAGCAAATGCAATAAAATATGTGATTGCGTATGGAGAGGAATACAATCTGTTGGAAGATAATTCATTTTTCCCCAGGCAGCATAAGATATGTCTCAGAATAAAGGAGTGAATATGATAAATACTTAACCATCTATAGGTACATGCATATCGGGGGTAGGAAAAAGGGTGTGTACATTTTTACGTGGATGGCAGTATATTTAAATCCTATGGTATTACATTTGTAAAAAAAGAGAGATTGTCAGGGTTTCTTTCAGGCATACCTTCCGGAGCAAGCCAAGTGCCCCCACGGGGGGGGGGGGGGGAAGGGGAGGGGGGGAAGGTGTAAGAAAACAATAATTTTTAAATAAAAATTAATAATCAAAAAAAAATTATAACATTTTTAAAAGTAATATAAATTATGGTATTACATTTGTAAAAAAAGAGAGATTGTCAGGGTTTCTTTCAGGCATACCTTCCGGAGCAAGCCAAGTGCCCCCACGGGGGGGGGGGGAGGAAGGGGGGGGGGGGAATGTGTAAGAAAACAATAATTTTTAAATAAAAATTAATAATCTAAAAAAAATTATAACATTTTTAAAAGTAATATAAATGTTTGCCTTTCGTCGATTACAATTAATGGAACCAGTAAAATATCGCTTGTTCGATATATATTGATGATCCATAGCGTTCAGGTTAATCTTGTTAAAGGCTCACATAATTCGATTATAAATATCGTAGTGTTCTCAAAATTGGCTGCTCCTGATTATGAGCTAAAATTTTACTTTTTCTTATTCGTATTTATTGGTATTTGTATTTGTTTATATTTTGAAGCACAACTTTAAGCCCCTTAAAAATACGAGGCCCCATGCACCTATACGGGTGGCAGACCTCACACGATGAAGTGACACCTAAAATCTTAAATAGTATCTCTCCCGTTAATCTCCAGTTAGTGTACAATGATGTAAAGCTATATTTAACTGTGTTCAAAAATCCATTCTTTCATTTTGAATTTATCAAATATTTTCCGGGGCCTACAAAGTTTTAAAGGGCGAGTCTAAGCTAGGGAGGGCGTGTCTACGCTAAGGAGGGCATGTCTACGCTAGGGAGTATCTCTCGACAAAAAAGCAAAGCCTTAAGGCTCCCAACTGGAATGAATTTAGTTAATATTGGGCTGTTGGAAGAGTTAGTGATGTCCTATTAATCTGGCTATTTCTAGCGCTTCCCACACAAAAGTCTGAAATATCTTCATCAGTGGCGCCTAATCCCAAGTAGGCTATGTGTAGGGCTCTGGCCTGCTCCACCACATTTTTTTTTCATTTGGATCGATCCATCGCTTTCCGCCTCCATGCACGAACCCCCAACCTTTGTAAGTCTTTCTCTAAATTGTCAATCCTTCTCAGTCTTGGTCGGTCGGTGAGCCATCTGCCCCTAGGTTTCTACATGTCGATCGTTTTTGCTGCTATAGAATCCGGCATTCTTTCAATGTGTCCTGTCCAGGGCAGTCCGCCATTTTTATTCTATGGACAATGGATGGGTATTTGTACAATTGATATAGCTTTGGTTTTTACGGATTCTCAAATCAAAATTGTCTGTCATGGGGCCATATATTGAGCAGGTTTTGGGTTTTCTGGTTGGAACCAAGTCTCACTTGCTTAAGTTACTACTGTTCTTATGGTAGTGGTGCATATTGCTCTTTGTTCCCCTAGAAAGGTTTTCGCTCCGTAGTAGCTTTTGTAAGTTGAAATACGAACTGTTGCATGCTATTTTCCTTTCTTTCACCTCCGATTGTGTCTCCTTTACTTATTTATAGTCACCCCTAGATATTTGAAAGTAGCTACTCTCTCAAATATGTGGCTTTTCATATATATTGATGTTGTTATCAGTGTGCGTATTTCCTGACATTATCATAAAATAATATCTATTGCCCTCGATTTATTTACATCAAGACCATCTGTGATCTTGACATCTTCAAGTTCCCTGAAATTTTTAATTATAACATTGCTGTTCCTACGATATGCTATATCGTCTGTGAATGCCAGGTATTGCAGTGGCTGGCTTTAAAAAGTTTCTGTTGGTTGCTCTGTACTACCTCTCTGGTGCTCACACGTATGTTTCTAACTGGATTTTGAAAAGGATACATGGATTTGCTTGTCTGAGGCCCTGAATAATTGGGACTCCGTCGAGTACTATCTCTGTACTTTGATTCTAATTTTCGAGCTAGCCATCGTCGTATGTATGAGTCGGATAAGTTTGTTAGGGACTCCAAGTTCCAGGAGAGCATCGTACAGGTATTTCCTGTAAATGCTATCATAAGTTGATTTTTGGTCCACATATATTTTGTGTATGTTGATGTATTCTTAGCATTTCTCCACGAGATATCTGATAGTGAATAAATGAAAGTCTAAAATGACCCGTCACACATTGTCTGAAAGATACACTGAATTTGCACCACAATGCATTTTGAATTTATTATTTTTACTCAAGACTCTTCAGATTCCTCAATTTTTTTCTACTTCCTTCCTTGACTCCGATCAGTGTGACTTAACGTGGTTAAATCTAATCTTGTTTCAAATGATTATCTAGAGTGCAGCACAAACAAAATGAAATTATTTTATATATGGCACTGAGCGCCATAATGCCTCCACTGACGCTTGAAAAATTAATTTCCCTAATCAAATATAGTCTTTTGGAGTATATCATGTATCCTCCAAAATGACCACATTGATTGCTAAACAATCACAAATTTTCTGGTTAGGAAAAGCCATTGGGGTGCTCGATTTCCGCCATAATTCCCGATAACAATGACAACCAATTATGGTGCTGATATATACACTGCCCAGCGGCGTGCCTAGTTTTAGCGCCAGTCTCGGTAGGTTAACTTTTTTGCCGTGCCACCTTTCTTGATAGAAACTCTGATATTGTCCGAAAATCCCGCCACTCAATCGAAAGGGAAAAAAATGACACACGGGAAGACCAAATATTCCCCCCCCCCTTTTTCTACGTCACCGACGTGAGTCTTTGGTGCCAGAGGAAATATTCATTTTTACTCCCCCCCCCCTTTTTTTTTTCGCTAAACTCTGAAACCCATTATTTTCATCCATTAACACTGTAGCCGTATAGATCATTAGCTTCCCCCGCTAGTTTGGCGCCTGGGTACATATGCCCCCAATGCCCCCCTTAGCTACCCCCTTTTCCCCCTGGCCCTGCCCCCCCCCCCCGAAAATCTAAAGTGCCCCCTCCCTTCCCCGGGGAAAATTTTCTGAAAAAACTCTGGAGATATTACATTCTCTTTTTACAAATAATCATATTATGTTTAGAAATTTAAAAAAAAAAAAAATACGGAGTTAACAAAAAAAGTCGGCACTTTTCCATAAGTATCAAAACCCAATCATTTTACACACTCAAAAATGGTAGTTTGAAACATGGAGGTGGGATAATACTTTCTTTCAAAACATGAAAATACATTTCGGTTTTTACTTTGCGAAAAGTAAAGCGGATGTGTCTATATTTATGAGATTAACAACTTTAAAAAAAAAAAAAAAGAAAAAAGACAGTCAAGTCTTTTATAGACTTGAAAAACGGTTGCGAGATTCTTCTTAACATGAACGATTTCTTTGTTTTACGATTTTACGACAATGTCTAATTAAAAAAACAAAAACAACAACAACAACGCCAAATTTGCTTAAATTTCTGATGTTGATATCAACTCATCAAATTCCGTTCATGGAAAATATATGTATAGAGTTTTTGTTGTAAAGTTATGAAGACAAAAAAATGTAGTTCAAGGGAACAAAAAGGTCTATGGTAGACCCAACATTTAACAATTTAAAAAAATCACATGATATCTAAAGTATTTCTCTAACGTAAAAATTGTCTCTCAGTATACTTCTTTAATGACAATAACAAGATTTGTTAGTTTAAGGTTATGTTTAGAGGTAAAAATATCTAGTATAGTGGCGAGAAAGGGGGTAGGGTAGGCGTATTAAATCCATACTTCTCACAACATAAGTATATTAGAGATGTAAATATCAATACATAGATACTCCTTTTGTAAGTTAGGAATTCCGATGTGTTTTTGCAATAGCAGGTAGACATTATCGCAAAGGACCTACCATTAGTATCCAGATAACCTCAGTTTATATATTATAATATACAGATAAGGCAAATCTTTTTAACATATCATCATCAAAACTTATTTCTTCCAATGCGCGCCATTTCTTTGCATGTTTTAAAAGAGCTGGTTTGTTTGTAAGAAATATGCCAATGTTAATGTCAGCGCTTAATAAACCAAAGAAAAGATCCTTTTCTCATGACCTTAAAACTATTCCGTCATCCATTTCTTTACAGTAACAGAGTTAGAACTTAGAAATAAGGAGAAAAATCTATCATTCCCTCGGACTGAAAGCTATTTCTCATTATTAATAAACAAGATACTTACAACAACAAAAATATGTAAGTAATTAATTTTAGATTTTGTTTTTAAAAATGCTGGCCATGTCACCAAGGACATCGAACTTCTTGGCTGCGATTCAGTTTGAAAATTGTAGGCTGTAATTTTGTAAATATATAAAAAGAAGTATTTATCATCTTTATTTCAGTAGGTAAGTAAACCTGTATCGTATCGTTTTTTGAATTTGTGGGCTAAACATTTTTTTCCCTGTGAAACCGGGGGGCCATATAGGAAATCTCAAAAGAAATATTGTAAAAATACTTTCTTTTAAAACAAGTTTATTTCATTAATACTTCTCACCCTATGTAAAAAGGAATGTAGGCCCAATTAAAATATCGGCACATACATAATCATATATCAAATTACAATATCGCCTAGTAAATAATCATATATCCAATAACAATATCGGCTCATCAAGACTATAAATAAAGCAAAATAAAAAACTAAAGCACTTCTACTTCAAAGCTAATAACACTGAGCATTCACCTATATATTTTAGCTCAAATGTTTCTCATAGTGAGACCATGGCTAGAAACTTTTACGGTGACCAAATAGCTACACGTCAAGTTAATTTTGGTTTCACAATGAATCCCTCCCCAAAACTTAAGTCATTAAGTCTGATACCACGCGGCGCCTTAAGTGTACAAGAAGTAGAAGGGGAAAAGAAAATGGTTCTCAATTTCATATCGACCCATTATCCTGAACAGTTGCACTAGTGATGTGCTTAGCAGCTTAACACATAAACTACAACTACCTGTGAAGCCCTAACCTGCATATCACTTGTATATCACTAGTAGTGACACATTCTTTAAAGCAGAGACGAGTAACTTATTAAATTTAAACAAAATGATTTTTAACTAATATTATTTGTTCCCCAATCTTATTTTCCATCAATAACGAGATCCTAAGTCTAAGACGTCTAGCGCCCCGTGACAAGATCCAGAGTCAAAGAGGTTTTGGTTTCAGTGACAAGATCCTGAGTCTAAGAGAGCTTAGTTCCGGTGACAAGATCCTGAGTCTAAGAGGTTCTGGTTCCAGTGACAAGATCCTAAGTCTAAGATGTTTTGCTACCAGTGACAAGATCCTGAGTCTAAGAGGTTTTGTCTCAAGTGACAAGATCCTGAGTCTAAGAGGTTTTGGTTCAAGTGACAAGATCCTGTGTCTAAGAGGTTTTGGTTCACGTGACAAGATCCTGAAGTTAAGAGAGTTTGGTTCCAGTGAGCTAATATTTTGCTTCCAACAATGCAGAAATTAACTGAACTTGTCGTTTGTCTCATTGTAATATTTGCCGTCAGCAAACAAGGTGAGAGATAATTTAAAACTGTTAACGCTTGACCCCAGTTGTAATGGATTCTGCTCATAAACAAATATTATTTTTAATAGAGCGAGTGTTGGTCGACCCTTTCCACAACATTAACAGTAAGGATGTGGCTTGGTAAAGAATAATTTGATGATGAATCATTAACTGTGAGCAAAAAAGTATACCATTATGTCAATGTGTGTGGTAAAATTGGAAAGGGCAAATTGTATACCATAATGTCTCTGTGTGTGATTAGATTAGAAGTGGCAAAAGGTACACAATAATGTCGCTGTCTGTGGTAAAATTAGAAGTGACAAGAGTATACCATAATGTCACTGTGTGTGGTAAGATTAGAAGTGACAAGAGTATACCATAATGTCACTGTGTGTGGTAAGATTAGAAGTGACAAGAGTATACCATAATGTCA
>CAXITT010001155.1:138455-156540 GCA_964033795.1 Lymnaea stagnalis | reverse complement strand
TCTTGTACGTCCACCAAATTCATATTTTGTACAAAATCACAAGTACTATCCTCTTCAATCTCTCCCCATTGCAAAATTTCCAAAATGGCTTCTCGTATATCGAGTAAGCTAATATCATTAATGGGTGAAGCATCAATAACAATGGGCTCATGTGCAAAATCGATATCAAAATCACAAGTACAATCCTCTTCAATCTTTCCCCATTGCAAAATTTCCAAAAGGGTTTCTCGTATATCGAGTAATTTCATATCATGTACATTTTCAAAATACTCATCTTGTACATTATCAATCTGCATATATTGTACATTATCAAAAACTATATCTTGTACCTTGTCCTCTGTCTCTTGTAATTTAACAAAATTCATATCATAATCAAAAGTCAACTGTTGTGTGTTAACCAACTGTATAGTCTGAGTCCAACATTTATAATCCACCCACTGAATCTCGTGAATCTGTGCCCTGTGCATGACCTCTTTAACGTCCCTACACTCGGTTATAATAGCATGACATTGTTTCGGATAACTGATCTCCTCCACCAACTCTGTAATATTGTCCGTTACCTCATTTTCCCCTGCTAACAAAAGAACTGTATTCTCCTCCACATCATTTACTCGCCCCCCAGTTTCTTTAACACTTTCCGCAGTTTCTAATTTATGCAACTGAACAATCCCCGTCTTATCTGCCCTTATGTCTTCAAAATAGTCGTCACTTATGCCTAACTGGAAAAATTCCGGCTTATATGCATCTGTGTCTACAAAGTAATCGTCTCCTATCCCTAACTGCAAAAAATCTGACTTATATGGACTTGTATCTTCAAAATAATCGTCACCTATCCCTAACTGAAAAAATTCCCATTCATCATTTCCCCTATTGTCGGCCCCTGTTTCAGTTTCATTTTTATTATTTGCCAGCTTTACCCATGACTTGCTTTCTCTACACCATTTAAGTTCATTACCTCCCTCATTTACTAATGGCGTCCCTGATTCGACTTCATCCTCATCTATATTATCCCAAGTTTTCTTCTTATAGTTCCACCTAAATTGATTTTTTCCTGTTTCCCATTGTGGCATGTAATCACTATCTTCTCGTTCTACTGTATCCCCTTCTAGATTTTCCCAACACTTCTTCCTATAATTCCAAGTAAATTGATGTTTTTCAGTTTCCCCTTCTGCCAAGTAATAAACACTATTTCTATCGTATGGATTAATGCAATTTATACTCACTATCCCGTCTACTCTACCCTCTACTCTACTATTAACCCACCCTTCTTCTGATTCGTCCTCTGACCAATCATTAATTACACCGTCAAATTCCTCCTCCTCGTACTCACTATAATCATTATCATTGTCATAACAATCCCTGTAACAATACTCATTGTCATAACCATCCCTGTAACAATACTCATTGTCATAACCATCCCTGTAACAATACTCATTGTCATAACCATCCCTGTAACAATACTCATTGTCATAACCATCCCTGTGTGCTATTTTTTCCTTTTCATATTTTTCTCTCATTTCTGCTATTATATCATTTGTTTCTTTTTCTTTTTTCTCTTTATAATCTTGTAATTCTCTATCTAATCTGTCTTTACGAGCTTTGTATTCTATATCTAATTTGTCTTTGTATTCTATATCTAATTTTTCTTCCTGAGCTTGCCATTCTCTTTCCTCCATTTCTAATCTTTCTAATTTTTCCATGGCATATTTCATAATTTCTTCCCCCTCTAATCTTAACTTAATCGCCTCCTGACAAAGTTCTTCTATGGTCTTCATTTCACCGGTTTACAATATATAGTCTACTTCTATTCTGGTACAACCCCACTTTCAATAAGTACCATGTCAAAAAAAATGTCACTTAAATTTCTGGTTACAAAATTATCATCATAAGACCACATAACATTTCTAATAAAGTTAATTACCCGGTCTTGTCTGTACATGACTTGCTCCGGACAGCAAAAACGTAGTGGTGGTGTCCAGTACAGCGGCACAGTAGTGGTGGTGGTGTCCAGTACAGTGGCACAGGTAATTCTCTCAGGTAAAGGAAACTACCGTGTACAGGAAACTTGGGTGCAGGACCAGCGGTACACGAACAGTTCTAGGCAACAGCAGGAACAGGAACAGGTACAGGATCAGCGGCAGCGGGTACAGGAAACGTCCGGTACACAGGTGGTACAGCACAGGATCAGCGGCAGCGGGTACAGGAAACGTCCGGTACACAGGAACACAGACTCAGGTGGTACAGCACAGGATCAGCTGCAGCGGGTACAGGAAACGTCCGGTACACAGGAACAGAATAGTCGAGAGGTCCCGATTCCGCTCCAACTACGGGCCCCCATGTCAAATATTCTAGTTGATGAATATTTGGCTCGTTGTTAGATTTATGATTCTCGCTTTTGTTTACATGTCTTGTAAATCTTGTCACACAACAGACTCGTTTGATTCATCAAAACAATACGCTTCAAGGTACAAAAGACATTTATTTGCTGATCGCATTACTAGATTAATGCGTCTCGTAGTTTAGTGAACATGAATCCACGTATATGGCAATATTCCAATCAGCAAAACATATCATGACAAAATCCACTATCTCCCAAAAGAAAGACGTCCCGCTGTAGCGAGTCCTATCTCTCGTCTAACTCTGTGAACGTAATCCCCCGTGACATAATACTTCTTCTCCTCCCACTCTCCCGTCTGTGAACCCTTTATACCCCAAATCTCATGCCTCGTTCACTCCACTATCATTCGCCCGTGACATGAAATTAGTTCACAATCCGCATTCGTCCTCAAATCAACACACACACTATACCCCAAATCTCATGCCTCGTTCACTCCACTATCATTCGCCCGTGACATGAAATTAGTTCACAATCCGCATTCGTCCTCAAATCAACACACACACGCTACCTCATGATTTCATGACCTTGACAATAACCTATAAATTAGAAATACATAACCTATAAATTAGAAATACATAACCTATAAATTAGATAGATTATTTTTATATGGAAGAAAAACAAAGCAATGAGATGTCAGCATATTTTAATTTTAAAAAAGGTCATGACCTCTCATTCTGTGTCATGTTGTTGATAGGAATGCCACAAGCCACCCGTGACTGAGGAAGATGTGAGCGATCCGAGGTTTGTCTGGTACTGTTCACGCTGTACCAAGAGTTTAAAGAAAATGGTAAGCCATTTAAAACGGGCATATGAAATATTTAATATTTATCTGTATATTCGTGTACAAGTCTGTGCAGAAAAGAATTATGATTTCTTGAATACAGAGGACCATTCAAAATAGCAAATTAACTTTACTCGAAATTCTTTTGCCGCAAAATAAATTATTACATATTACAGATGACTAAAGAATAACAAAATGTTTCAACATTCTTGTTTACTGAGCCAAGATGTAATTTAAGCCAAGATGTCATTTAAGTCAAACTTTTATGTCATTGTACTTATGATCATTACTACAGGTGACACAGAAACCGTTGAAGCCCAAACCAAGCACAAGCTCTAGCTCGTCCAGTGCACCAAGAGAACAGAGCGGGTCTACAACGAAATCCAGCAAGTCAGAGTCCAGCAATAACAGCCAGGCTTTCAGGAGAATAGACCCCAAGGTTGGCTATGTCAAGTTAAACACAATTACGCACCAATGTTCTGCTCTCTGTTGTTACGTTTTTTTTAAAATTTACTTGTGTAATGATCATTGTGTTGTTTTTATCTCCCCAGACGATCGTCACGCCCAAAGAGACCAGCTCCATTAACAGCTCCTCATCTAAACCCATGGTAGGGCTCGAAGGCCTAGCAGCTAACTTGGCCAAGCCTCGTGGAGAGTCAAAGAGCGGATCATCTCGCAAGTCCGACCATAAAGGGGATGGCTCCAAATCGTCAAGTAAAGAGGGTAAACCAAGTGGTGGGAACAAATCTGACAGCTCCTCCAAGTCCTCCACGTCCTCTTCCAGCAAAGCTGAGGACAAAAAGTCTGAGGGTAAATCTTCCTCTAGCAAGGAAGAAAAAGACAAGAAGTCCAGCAGCAAAGGTGACGACAGGAGAGCCAGTGAAACCAAACCTTCATCTTCCTCAGCACCAGCTTCAGCATTAGCCAGTAAAGAAGAGAAAAAATCAGATTCGTCATCAAAGATGGATGTGAAATCAGAATCTTCCTCGAAATTGGATCCAAAAATGGATTCATCATTAAAGATGGATATGAAAACTGATTCATCCTCAAAGATGGATCATAAATCAGAATCTGGGAAAGCCCATGCCTATCCAAGCCTGCCCAAGCTGGACATCTCTCAAGCAAGGAGTTCACCTCCAAGATCATCGTCCAGCACCACCCCCACCACCCCAGAGTCACCATCGTCCTCCAAAGGCAGCAGCAACGCCATCAACAAACAGGCCATAGCCAACCTGTCCATGGTGACCGCCAATAAAAGAATGCAGATGATGAAGAAGAAAGCACAGACCAAGCCAGAGAAGAAGATCCACATCAAATAGGGCCCTAGGCATTGGTGTCCATGGTGACGGCCAATAAAAGAATGCAGATGCTGAAGAAGAAAGCACAGACCAAGCCAGAGAAGAAGATCCACATCAAATAGTTGTCCAGCATCAATTTTTGTCAATGTCATGACAGTTGTGGAAGTCATGCAAAGGTCAAATGGCGTCTCATTTTTTAAAAAAACATACCCTGTTTTTTTGCAAGCAAGTCGGATGTTGCTGAGATCAATCTGTTGCTTTCATCAACAAGTCGGATGTTGCTGAGATCAATCTGTTGCTTTCATCAACAAGTTGGATGTTGCTGAGATCAATCTGTTGCTTTCATCAACAAGTCGGATGTTGCTGAGATCAATCTGTTGCTTTCATCAACTATAGAAAAAAAATGGATCTTTTAAAAACTTCTTAATTTGACTGACCACCATAAAATGAGCGAGAGAGAGTAGCATCAATCAATCCTATAAATAGACTTATTCGGAAATGACTACTTCTCAAAAGTGAATAGTTGCTACAATTCACAGCAATGGCCTATTTATTATTTGGGGAGAGGATCAGCTCCTGGGCAGGAAAAAAAAAGTATTTTCAGTATCTGGTCTAAAATGAAAACATAAAAATTAAAAATTGAACAAGCAAATGCTGAGACAGATTGTAATAAGGTGCTCATGATAGCCTTGTAATAAGGTGCTCATGGTAGCCTTGTAATAAGGTGCTCATGGTAGCCTTGTAATAAGGTGCTTATGTTAGCCTTGTAATAAGGTGCTTATGTTAGCCTTATTCTTTCAATTCAAGTTTGTCATAAATTTGATTATGTACAGCCAACACATTTGTTGAATTTCAGACAAAATGAAAAATTGATTGCTTATTATTAAATGACTTTTAGATGTTGGCCAAATTCCAATAGATCAAACTTCCAGTGTTTTCATATTGATTGTTCAAATGTTGAAACTGTGAACAGAAGGATGAAGAGTAGCCTTATCAAGTTAGATTGTGTCCCTTGTTATCATTGTTGTTCTAAATGACGCATGCGACTAGGGTGGGCGCACTCATGGGCTGCATCAAAAATCATCTTGAAAAACTTGACATTATGAATAATCTTATTTTACGTAGAGTTGGACATTTCGCTCCTAATTATAATAATTGTTTAAACATCCAGTTTCTATAAATGGTCCTGTAGGCTGAAATAAAAATTTTGGAAGCGCTGGTATTGAACACACTGGAGGATGAAGGGGGGGGGGGGGGGAAACCCCCACAATGCCTGTAGTGTAGGGGGATTTCGTTGTGATAGGAAAGAGAGAAGATTGCAAGAAACCGGAAGGTATACAGCGCTAATGTTAATGGTCTGCCCTCCACTAGGAGTTGAAAAGTCAAAGGAGGAGGAGGAAAGGTTCCTCTCTGAAACCTTTGTAACAAAATCCCATGGCATTGTATAATGATGGGATGGCAGTGTATAAGGATGGGATGGCATTTTATAAGGATGGCATGGCATTGTATAAGGATGGGATGGCATTGTTTTAAGGATGGAGTGGCATTGTATAATGATGTGATGGCAGTGTATAAGGTGGGATGACATTGTATAAGGATGGCATGGCATTGTATAAGGATGGGATGGCATTGTATAAGGATGGCATGGCATTGTATAAGGATGGGGTGGCATTGTATAAGGATGGGATGGCAGTGTATAAGGATGCGATGGCAGTGTATAAGGATGGGATGACATTGTATATGGATGGCATGGCATTGTATAAGGATGGGATGGCATTGTATAAGGATGGGATGGCATTGTTTAAGGATGGGATGGCATTGTATAATGATGGGATGGCATTGTATAAGGATGGGATGGCAGTGTATAAGGATGGGATGGCATTGTATAAGGATGGGATGGCAGTGTATAAGGATGGGATGGCATTGTATAAGGATGGGATGGCAGTGTATAAGGATGGGATGGCATTGTATAAGGATGGGATGGCAGTGTATAATGATGAGATGGCATTGTATAAGAAGGATGGGATGGCATTGTATAAGGATGGCATGGTATTGTATAAGGATGGCATGGCATTGTATAAGGATGGGATGGCATTGTATAAGGATGGGTTGGGGATTACTTGTCATGTGACCAGTTTATGCCAGAAATATTTTCAGTTTTTTTGTAATATAAATAGTAGGGAGATGGCCTACAATAGCATGGGAAATAATCCAATGGGGCAATAGCAGGTTTTAACACCAGCAGTATTTGATCTACTACGGCACCGGTACCACAAAAGCATTACCAACTAATGAGAGAACAAACCGGGTGAAAGCCAGAATAGGTTTAGATCATGAACACACCGGTATTTGATAGCTAAAAACTGAAGAGACTTTTCTTCTTCCCCCAGCTCCTCACACGCCAAAAGTCTAGTATGATTTGCCACATGGGTTTATTTAAAATGTGAATAGAACCGTTGTGAGGCATGTGCAAACGAGGCGACCGACTAGGGCCCCACTGCCTACAACTTTCAAGTCCATATGTTTCAGAAGTCCACATTTTCTCTAGTGGCTGAATTATCAATATGGTTAGTGGTTACACGCGAGCAAAGAGGAAACAGTGGGTGGGTGATGTTTGCTCCATAGCTCGCCCAGCCCCCCCTTTTCCGGGGCTCCCTACCTACGCTCCATGCCTAGGGCCCCCAAAATCCTAAGAACGGCTCTGATGTGAAGCTCCATGTTTTTCTTACACCACGTCATAAATCTTCCCATTCATCCAACAAATTTAAATTGGTCTGACGGTGTTTGTTTTTTTTTAAGTCGATTTCTTGGCACCCACTTAGTGGCGTCAGAGTTTATGATGAAGCTGTATATCTTATTTCCTTAGTATAGTAGTGGCCCTTGTTATGAAGCGTTTATTTCCCCTGCCCAACTGATAAGTCCCGCATAGCCTATAAACAACAGTGGGCCGTGC
The DNA here is from genome assembly GCA_964033795.1 of Lymnaea stagnalis. Taxonomy (NCBI): domain Eukaryota; kingdom Metazoa; phylum Mollusca; class Gastropoda; family Lymnaeidae; genus Lymnaea; species Lymnaea stagnalis. The sequence continues at coordinate 149,110 of CAXITT010001155.1, read as the reverse complement.
TGTGCTGCCCCCCCCCCCCCCCCAAACAAAACTGTGCATACACAGCTTTTATTTGCAACAAGAATTAATTGCTAGTCATGTCCCACAATGTATGGCTAGCAACGTGACTCCATGGTGTATGTCTATGACAGTATGAAAACAAGAAAGACCGATGTGGGCACTTTTCTAACATCTAAGACCCCGTTGGCGTCTTCACTCTTTGAGTCCGGTTGTATTTTTGTGATGCCAATGTCAGGTGAGTGGGACACAGCACGATGTTCTATTGGTGTCTTCACCCTTAGAGTCCAGTTGTATGTTTGTGATGCCAATGTCAGGTGAGTGGGACACAGCACGATGTTCTATTGGTGTCTTCACCCTTAGAGTCCAGTTGTATGTTTGTGATGCCAATGTCAGGTGAGTGGGACACAGCACGATGCTCTATGGACGCTGATTAAGTCAACCTTCTAAATAAGTCACAATCGTAGACATAAGCTCTAGTGGATATGGCATTGGCCTACGTCATGATATGGCATTGGCCTCCGTCATGATATGGCATTGGCCTCCGTCATGATATGATATTGGCCTACGTCATGATATGGCATTGGCCTCCGTCATGATATGATATTGGCCTACGTCATGATATGGCAATGGCTTACGTCATGGTATGGCAATGGCCTCCGTCATGATATGATATTGGCCTACGTCATGATATGAGCTTCTGAAAATAGCAACATTGAGAAAATGATGACTCATATTTAAAAATAAACCCCGCTTTCGGGTTGTTCTTAATGAAGAGTGTGGATATTTACAATTTAAAAATTCGAAAGTTTGACTTCAAATCTAAGTGTTGAATGAAAAGAAAAAAGAATTATATTGAGTCTAAGACTACTTTTTTTTGTCGCCTTAAACCCGTGCGTAGAGGAAAGCTTTCTTGACACACACACAGTTGACACCTACACATAGTCATTTTTTTCCCCACGGTTTTTTCAGTTTTTAAAATATAAACAATGCATGACCCTTATGAGCGAGTGACCCTTGTCTATCCGTGGGTCTTTTGTGTTACACGAGACCTTATTGGTATACGAGACCTTATACGGAACATGCGTTTTATACGGGACCTTTGTGTTATTTGGGAGTCATGCGGGACCTTAAGTACCAACACAACACTTAGTGTACACACGAGATATTATGGTGTCACACGAGACCTTGGTGTTCAACCGGACACATTAGTGAGCACACGAGACATCTCAGGTTGACACGGGACAATGATTCTCTACACATCTTCAGCGCTCCAGTTTAGTACAATGATGAGGTATTCATTATGCTAACACTAACTGCTAAATGGTTGATATTTAGCTCGACTCATACAATTATTAATATACTCAACAAAATAGGTAGCATGGCGTATATTGACCTTTGGCACGGACTCGACTAAATGAAACGACTACGACAGCTGGTTAGAGAATAGTGGCCTGTGTTGTAAACACACAGTTTATAAGTGCCAATTTTCGATTATTTCAGCGTGGATCACATTTGTAATCTTAAGTAGATTGAACTTTGAATGGTTTCGAATGTAACAGACATCGAAATGTGATTGTTAGTACACCAGCCTTTGAAAAGTGATTGTTAGTACACCAGCCATTGAAAAGTGATTTTTTTAGCACAGAAGCCATTGAAACGTGATTTATTAGTACAGCAACCGTTGAAAAGAGGTTGTTATTACAATAGCCATTGAAATGTGATTGTAAGTGCAGCAGCCATTGAAATGTGATTGTAAGTGCAGCAGCCATTGAAATGTGATTGTAAGTATAAGTAGAATAAATCAGTAGAAGAAAATGAAAAACGGGTTGTCTCATCTCAAATTAAATACAAATATTGCTGAGAGCATGTGTTCTGGTAAGACCTCCCTGTTATTTGAACACATTCGTTACCATGGTAACGATGGTACCGGGTACGAAACAAACTTATTCATTTGATTATTTTTATTCTATTTCAACATTTGATTTTGTTCAGTCGTGACTAAAATTAGGAAGGCTATGTGAAATTAGGGAGGCGTTGTGAAATTAGGGAGACTATGTGAAATTAGAAAGGCTTTGTGAAATTAGGAAGGCTATGTGAAAATAGGGAGGCTATGTGAAATTAGGAATGCTATGTAAAATTAGGAAGGCTTTGTGAAATTAGGAAGGCTATGTGAAAATAGGGAGGCTATGTGAAATTAGGAATGCTATGTGAAATTAGGAAGGCTATGTGAAATTAGGAGGCCTATGTGAAATTAAGAAGGCTATGTGAAATTAGGAAGGCTATGTGAAATTAGTGAGGCTATGTGAAATTAGTGAGGCTATGTGAAATTAGGGAAGCTATGTGAAATTAGGGAGACGATGTGAAATTAGTGAGGCGATGTGAAATTAGGGAAGCTATGTGAAATTAGGGAGACTATGTGAAATTAGGGAAGCTATGTGAAATTAGGGAGGCTATGTGAAATTAGTGAGGCTATGTGAAATTAAGAAGGCTATGTGAATTAGGGAGGCTATGTGAAATTAGGGAGGCTATATAAAAATTAGGGAGGCTATGTGAAATTAGGGAGGATATATAAAAATTAGGGAGGCTATGTGAAATTAGGGAGGCTATATAAAAATTAGGAAGGCTATGTGAAATTAGGGAGGCTATATAAAAATTAGGGAAGCTATGTGAAATTAAGGAGGCTATATAAAAATAAGGGAGGCTATGTGTACTTAGGGAGGCTATATAAAAATTAGGAAGGCTATGTGAAATTAGTGAGGCTATATAAAAATTAGGGAGGCTATATAAAAATTAAGGAGGCTATGTGAAATTAGGGAGGCTATCTAAAAATTAGAGAGGCTATGTGAAATTAGGGAGGCTATATAAAAATTAGGAAGGCTATGTGAAATTAGTGAAGCTATATCAAAATTAGGGAGGCTATGTGAAATTAGTGAGGCTATATAAAAATTAGGAAGGCTATGTGAAATTAGTGAGGCTATATAAAAATTAGGAAGGCTATGTGAAATTAGTGAGGCTATATAAAAATTAGGAAGGCTATATGAAATTAGTGAGGCTATATAAAAAATTAGGAAGGCTATGTGAAATTAGTGAGGCTATATAAAAATTAGGGAGGCTATGTGAAATTAGTGAGGCTATATAAAAATTAGGAAGGCTATGTGAAATTAGTGAGGCTATATAAAAATTAGGGAGGCTATGTGAAATTAGTGAGACAATATAAAAATTAGGGAGGCTATGTGAAATTAGGGAGGCTATATAAAAATTAGGGAGGCTATGTGAAATTAGGGAGGCTATGTGAAATTAGGGAGGCTATATAAAAATTAGGGATGCTATATAAAAATTAAGGAGGCTATGTGAAATTAGGGAGGCTATATAAAAATTAGGGAGGCTATATAAAAATTAGGAAGGCTATGTGAAATTAGTGAAGCTATATAAAAATTAGGGAGGCTATGTGAAATTAGTGAAGCTATATAAAAATTAGGAAGGCTATGTGAAATTAGTGAGGCTATATAAAAATTAGGAAGGCTATGTGAAATTAGTGAGGCTATATAAAAATTAGGAAGGCTATGTGAAATTAGTGAGGCTATATAAAAATTAGGAAGGCTATATGAAATTAGTGAGGCTATATAAAAAATTAGGAAGGCTATGTGAAATTAGTGAGGCTATATAAAAATTAGGGAGGCTATGTGAAATTAGTGAGGCTATATAAAAATTAGGAAGGCTATGTGAAATTAGTGAGGCTATATAAAAATTAGGGAGGCTATGTGAAATTAGTGAGGCTATATAAAAATTAGGGAGGCTATGTGAAATTAGGGAGGCTATATAAAAATTAGGGAGGCTATGTGAAATTAGGGAGGCTATGTGAAATTAGGGAGGCTATATAAAAATTAGGGAGGCTATATAAAAATTAAGGAGGCTATGTGAAATTAGGGAGGCTATATAAAAATTAGGGAGGCTATATAAAAATTAGGAAGGCTATGTGAAATTAGTGAGGCTATATAAAAATTAGGGAGGCTATGTGAAATTAGTGAGGCTATATAAAAATTAGGAAGGCTATGTGAAATTAGTGAGGCTATGTGAAATTAGTGAGGCTATATAAAAATTAGGAAGGCTATGTGAAATTAGTGAGGCTATATAAAAATTAAGAAGGCTATGTGAAATTAGTGAGGCTATATAAAAATTAGGAAGGCTATGTGAAATTAGTGAGGCTATATAAAAATTAGGGAGGCTATGTGAAATTAGTGAGGCTATATAAAAATTAGGAAGGCTATGTGAAATTAGTGAGGCTTTATAAAAATTAGGGAGGCTATGTGAAATTAATGAGGCTATATAAAAAATAGGGAGGCTATGTGAAATTAGTGAGGCTATATATAAATTAGGGAGGCTATGTGAAATTAGGGAGGCTATATAAATATTAGGGAGGCTATGTGAAATTAGGGAGGCTATATAAAAAGTAGGAAGGCTATGTGAAATTAGGGAGGCTATGTGAAATTAGGGAGGCTATATAAAAATTAGGGAGGCTATATAAAATTAGGGAGGCTATGTGAAATTAGTGAGGCTATATAAAAATTAGGGAGGCTATGTGAAATTAGGGAGGCTATATAAAAATTAGGGAGGCTATGTGAAATTAGGGAGGCTATATAAAAAGTAGGAAGGCTATGTGAAATTAGGGAGGCTATGTGAAATTAGGGAGGCTATATAAAAATTACGGAGGCTATATAAAAATTAGGGAGGCTATGTGAAATTAGGGAGGCTATATAAAAATTAGGGAGGCTATATAAAAATTAGGAAGGCTATGTGAAAATAGTGAGGCTATATAAAAATTAGGAAGGCTATGTGAAATTAGTGAGGCTATATAAAAATAAGGGAGGCTATGTGAAATTAGTGAGGCTATATAAAAATTAGGAAGGCTATGTGAAATTAGTGAGGCTATATAAAAATTAGGAAGGCTATGTGAAATTAGTGAGGCTATATAAAAATTAGGAAGGCTATGTGAAATTAGTGAGGCTATATTAAAATTAGGGAGGCTATGTGAAATTAGTGAGGCTATATAAAAATTAGGAAGGCTATGTGAAATTAGTGAGGCTATATAAAAATTAGGGAGGCTACGTACAATTAGGGAGACAATGTAAAATTAGTGAGGATATGTGAAATTCTAAATTGATATTTGAAACAAGCCACGGTAAACACATTGCACATTTCAATGCGACACAGTTCACGTGTTCATAACACATGCGACACAGTTAATGTTTTCATAACACGTAAATGCGACACAGTCCCTGTGTTCATAACACTTAAATGTGACACAGATCATGTGTTCATAACATTTAAATGCGACACATTTCATGTGTTTATAATATTTACATGTGACACAGGTCATGTGTTCATAACACATGGGACACAGTTAATATTTTCATAACACGTAAATGCGACACAGTACCTGTGTTCATAACACTTAAATGTGACACAAATCATGTGTTCATAACATGTAAGTGCGACACATTTCATGTGTTTATAATATTTACATGCGACACAGGTCATGTGTTCATAACACTTAAATGTGACACAGTTCATGTGTTTATAACACTTAAATGTGACACAGTTTATGTGTTTATAACACTTAAATGCAACACAGATCATGTGTTCATAATATTTAAATGCAACACAGATCATGTGTTCATAATATTTAAATGCAACACAGATCATGTGTTCATTACATTTAAATGCGACACAGTTCATGTGTTCATAACATTTAAATGCGACACACTTCATGTGTTCATAACATTTAAATGCGACACACTTCATGTGTTCATAACATTTAAATGCGACACAGTTCATGTGTTCATAACATTTAAATGCGACACACTTCATGTGTTCATAACATTTAAATGCGACACAGTTCATGTGTTTATAACATTTAAAAGCGACACACTTCATGTGTTCATAACGTTTAAATGTGACACAGTTCATGTGTTTATAACATTTAAATGCGACACAGTTCATGTGTTTATAACATTTAAAAGCGACACACTTCATGTGTTCATAACATTTAAATGCGACACAGTTCATGTGTTTATAACATTTAAAAGCGACACACTTCATGTGTTCATAACATTTAAATGCGACACAGTTCATGTGTTTATAACAGTTAAAAGCGACACACTTCATGTGTTCATTACATTTAAAAGTGACACACTTCATGTGTTCATAACACTTAAATGTGACACAGTTGATGTGTTTATAACACTTAAATGCAACACAGATCATATGTTCATAACATTTAAATGCGACACAGTTCATGTGTTTATAACATTTAAAAGCGACACACTTCATGTGTTCATAACATTTAAATGCGACACAGTTCATGTGTTTATAACATTTAAAAGCGACACACTAAAGCGACACACTTCATATGTTCATAACATTTAAATGCGACACAGTTCATGTGTTTATAACATTTAAAAGCGACACACTTCATGTGTTCATAACATTTAAATGCGACACAGTTCATGTGTTTATAACATTTAAATGCGACACAGTTCATGTGTTTATAACATTTAAAAGCGACACACTTCATGTGTTCATAACATTTAAATGCGACACAGTTCATGTGTTTATAACATTTAAAAGCGACACACTTCATGTGTTCATAACATTTAAATGCGACACAGTTCATGTGTTTATAACATTTAAATGCGACACAGTTCATGTGTTTATAACATTTAAAAGCGACACACTTCATGTGTTCATAACATTTAAATGCGACACAGTTCATGTGTTTATAACATTTAAAAGCGACACACTTCATGTGTTCATAACATTTAAATGCGACACAGTTCATGTGTTTATTACATTTAAATGCGACACAGTTCATGTGTTTATAACATTTAAATGCGACACACTTCATGTGTTCATAACATTTAAATGCGACACAGATCATGTGTTCATTACATTTAAATGCGACACAGATCATGTGTTCATTACATTTAAAAGCGACACACTTCATGTGTTCATAACATTTAAATGCGACACAGATCATGTGTTCATTACATTTAAATGTGACACAGTTCATGTGTTTATAACATTTAAAAGCGACACACTTCATGTGTTCATAACATTTAAATGCGACACACTTCATGTGTTCATAACATTTAAATGCGACACAGTTCATGTGTTTATAACATTTAAAAGCGACACACTTCATGTGTTCATAACATTTAAATGCAACACAGTCCATGTGTTTATAACATTTAAAAGCGACACACTTCATGTGTTCATAACATTTTAAGCGACCCAGTTCATGTGTTTATAACAGTTAAAAGCGACACACTTGATGTGTTCATAACACTTCAACATTTGCATATTGCACCCTGGGTTTTACCATTTTTTAACTTAAAAAATCTCCACATTTTATAAAATCACAGATTCGCGCAATTTTTCACTTGTTTTAAACGTCATTTAAAAAAATAATAATTTCTGAGCTCTTCAACTGTGTTTTTAAGAAAATAAATAATTAATTGATGTCAAATGCGTTGCTTTTTTAAGACAATACATTTTTTTTAAAGGTCTGTGTCTGATTTAAATTGTTTCTAACACATGTGTTGAAAACGATGTTTTGAAAATAGGACACCGAATGAACTCTTTTCCCGTCCTTACAACAGGAATTCAATGTGGGTGCTTTTTAAATTATTATTATTTTTTTAAATTATTACCATTTTGTTTAAGTCACCGATGCCAAACCGTAGTTGGAACTGAGGAATCCATGGAGCCTCGTTTTTGAACAACGGCAAGTTCTATCTACAGAAGTATCAGATACGACGGCATATGGAGATACTGTGTCGAGAGTACAACCCGTCTGGTTTGGAGTTGTCGACGCGAGCCTGTCAAACTTACTGATAACATTTCAGCGAACCCATTCACAGTGACACACAGATGGCACATCACACTGACCACCGAGCTTCACATCTTGAACGTGTGCCAACACAGCAAGTAACCATGACGAGGTTTAGCTATACGGCCGTTGGGTTAGAGAATACACAGAAACAGTGTGTTTCAGCATTCGGAATGAGTCAAACATTTTTTTTAGTCCGAATCCATTTCAACGAAAAGAGTTACATTCATATGTTCAAAAATTAATTTGAGGCGTTATATTAATTTCAATGTACATGCAGGGGCGTGGATAGGGGGGGAGGGGGGGTTGTGGAGGAGGCGCTCCGCCTTGGGCGGGACTTTATTTTTACAATGAGGGGCGTCATTTGCTTAAATCTTCAGCGTTTTTCTTAAAAGGGGGCGGCAAAAACTTGGCCCGCCCCTGGCAGCACCAACCCTAGCTACACCACTTGTATTACATTAATTGTATGAATCGCAAAGAAAATATGTGGTACGTGTTTGTGCGCTCTTAATGAAGTGTTCCTTGGATCGTGGTCTCACTCTTGAATCAAGATTTCCACAAGAAGTTAGCATTGTTTGGGACACTCCTCTCTTGACAAGAAGTTAGCATTGTTTGGTACACTCCTCTCTTTACAAGAAGTTAGCATTGTCTGGGACACTCCTCTCTTGACAAGTTAGCTAGCATTGTTTGGGACACTCCTGTCTTACAAGACGTTATCATTTTTGGGACACTCCTCTCTTGACAAGAAGTTAGCATTGTTTGGGACACTCCTCTCTTTACAAGAAGTTAGCATTGTCTGGGACACTCCTCTCTTGACAAGAAGTTAGCATTGTTTGGGACACTCCTGTCTTACAAGACGTTATCATTTTGGGACACTCCTCTCTTGACAAGAAGTTAGCATTGTTTGGGACACTCCTCTCTTGACAAGAAGTTAGCATTGTCTGGGACACTCCTCTCTTGACGTTAACATTGTTTGGGACACTCCTCTCTTGACAAGAAGTTAGCATTGTTTGGGATACTCCTCTCTTCACAAGAAGTTAGCACTGTTTGGGACACTTCTCTCTTCACAAGAAGTTAGCACTGTTTGGGACACTCCTTTCTTCACAAGAAGTTAGCACTATTTGGGACACTCCTCTCTTGACAAGAAGTTAGCACTGTTTGGGACACTCCTGTCTTGTCAAGAAGTTAGCATTGTTTGGGACACTCCTCTCTTGACAAGAAGTTAGTATTGTTTGGGACACTCCTCTCTTTACAAGAAGTTAGCACTGTTTGGGACACCCCTCTCTTGACAAGAAGTTAGCATTGTTTAGGACACACCTCTCTTCACAAGAAGTTAGCATTGTTTGGGACACTCCTCTCTTCCATGCCAACCTCAGAGTCTACGTGAACGTCTGATGACATCCTGGAACCCGTCAAATATTATTGACTTATATTTAAAGGACTGGGTAAAAGAATTAACAATAATGTTTGTTCAGTGATAAATTTGTGTTACCTTAGTGTCAAAAAGAGAGACAAATATGCAAAAAATGAAGTGAGGGTGATTTTCGCACTTAATTTTATTTTTTTTAAATTGATGAAACTGAAATTAATCTTTTCGAGTGGTTTCATAAATTAAAACTTCAATTTGATTTTTTTATTGAATTCTTCCCATCCATTGTACTGTCAGGAAAAGATTTGTAATTAAATAAGTGAACCTTATTGGCCTCCAATGATGAAGGAACTCCCCCCCCTCCCCCCAAGCCCCGCTTTCTCCATTCGCTCCAATATAACACTTGAAGAGATCCCACATAAATAAAATACTCATGGGATGAAATGAGATTTCTTAATCCATCTTTATTTAAAGTATCTCTAGGTTTAATATTGGAATACAGCTTCTAGGTTTAATTTTGGAATACAGCTATGGCTGCTTTGAACGAGCCCCCCCCCCCCCTTTTTCCTATTTGTTACAAACATGTGTGTTAAGCCTGCACGAGCAATTCTTCGAAAATGTAGCCAAGTCATTTTTAAATTTTGTGTTTAAACTGGTGAAGACGTGAGTCTTGACTTCTATTTTATCTCATGTTTATTACAGTTCTATCCTAATGTGTCAACTAACTTTTCAACGAACTTGTCAACTAGTTTGTTAATTTTAACATTCCCTCACAGTACACGACCCCGCACAAGGACCTTCTGCTGAAGTTTGGTCTGTAGAAGGAACTCGTTCCAAAGCTGCCATCTGTGTGGACGCTCACACACACTCACACTCACCTATTACACCTAGTGTGTAAGAAAACAAGTTTCCGATACCATTATAACACATGTGTTGTTGGTATCAACCCATTCCCGACCCCCATTTTCCTTGCGTCACACGGCCCTGGTGGCATCTGTTTACTTCCTATCGAACACATAAATAATGCTCGCTATTCTTCACACCTGCTCACGTCTGATCACTCACGACACACACACACACAGGGACTCTGCTGCTTACGTGCACGACTGCATCATTCCGGTACTAAAAAGGACGTGCTGTGTCATTTCAGATGTCTCATGTAGCCATCTCATTATGCTGTCTCATGTAGCCATCTCATTATGCTGTCTCATGTAGCCATCTTATTAAGTTGTCTTATGTAGCCATCTCATTATACTGTTTCATGTAGCCATCTCATTATGCTGTCTCATGTAGCCATCTCATTATGCTGTCTCATGTAGCCATCTTATTAAGTTGTCTTATGTAGCCATCTCATTATACTGTTTCATGTAGCCATCTCATTATGCTGTCTCATGTAGC
>CAXITT010001155.1:103700-121524 GCA_964033795.1 Lymnaea stagnalis | reverse complement strand
CCCCCCCCCCCCCCGAAAATCTGAAGTGTCCCCCCGGGGGAAAATTTCTGAAATAAACACTGGTATGTACCCAAGGAGGTTAATTATTTATCAAATTCATTAATTTATTTTGAGACTTACTTTGTGCTGCCTGGGCAATAACCCACCCCACAATCAAGATTTTTAAAATTAATATAATCTTCCACCGGATTGTAATCCCTTCCATACCCAAACTAATATATTTTGCAGTTTCATATGTTTGTTCTTATTTGGATGAGTTATAAGTGGTTTAGTGAATGCTATTTGGATATGGAGTTTCCCTGCTCTGATTGACTTCAACGGCATTTTCTTATTAGAATTATATTTAAGGGTTAGTTTTTATAAATTTAATTAAGTATATTTTTTAAATAAAAAAATGCAAAACCTTTTAAATGTTAAAATATACAAAGCTAAAATGTGTGTGTGTGTTTTATTAACAATTTAAAAAGCAATCAATTGTATTTAATAATTCTACTTTTAAGAAGGGAAAATGCATTATCAGTTTTGTCACGCGCGGTTATTAAATTTAAAGAACTTAAAGAATTTAATTGGGCTTTCCCGATAAATGTAATTATAATGTAATTCTTTGATCATGATTTTTTTCATAACTATAAAACACATATAAAATGCTTCAAATAGTTCCTCAGTTGATACTTTAAATGTATTTGTAATTTATAATAATAAAACTTTTACTAAAATAAAAGCGGATTTAAAATATTTTTTGCGCATTTAAATTTATTCGATTTCCGTAAAATAATAGAAAATAACTATGATTGTTTTTAGGAATCCGAAAGTACTTTGATCGTATAGGCTCTTTGGCGTTATGTCACTATAGCTCATTCTTATATATACATCATCAAAATAAACAATTGTCTATGTAACCATCAACTAATGTCACTAAAGCTACCAGATGTTAAAAGCGCGCAAAATAAAATTCCCGATAGCTGCGCTAAATGTGGTTCTTAAAAATACCGCAAGTGCATTTCGTGTGTAATATTTTTCCTTTGTTTTACAGAAATAGTTGGTGTAAAAAATGTGCAGTGTAAAAAATTGTTGGGACATTAGAATATTAATATAATTCAGGGGCGGTAGCGCACGAGGCGGGGGTGGGTGGTGGTGGTTAGCTCTAGTTGGGAATCTTATAAAGTGTGTTACTTAAATGCATTTTTTGTCATGTAACTTAAGTAGATGGGAAGCTCACGCATTGAGTCCACCGTTGTTTGACGGGGCACAGCGCGTCTTATAATAATGTTTCTCAAGTCGATCCTGTCCGCCCCGCTCTCATTGCGCACCGTGCTGCGCCTTCATTCACTGCTCCCCTGTCGTACCAAATGCACACAAAATAACACATTTTTTAAAACGAGCATGGTGTCATCACGCGTGAATACCCTGCCAAAAGGACACCCCTAACCGTCAATACCCAACGAAAACAGCATCAATACCCGTCACTAGCCACTCGATATAGAGTCGGTACAACAAAGCATTGGTGGACATATGGAACGCCACATCTTCTGGTATTTTACAGTCAAAGCGTGTTTGTGTCTCTCCCCCCCCCCCACTTGATATACCAATCATTAATTCCGTTTAAATGTTGTAAATATTCAATGTCTGTTCCAGGGAAGATGCTGAGAGCACGTGATAGGTGACGTGCCTTAGCCGTCGGTACAACAAAGCATTGGTGGACATATGGAACGCCACCTCTTCTGGTATTTTACAGTCAAAGCGTGTTTGTTTCTCTCCCCCCCCCCCCATTTGATATACCAATCATTAATTTCGTTTAAATGTTGTAAATATTCAATGTCTGTTCCAGGGAAGATGCTGAGAGCACGTGATAGGTGACGTGCCTTAGCCGTTTGACAAAATATATGCAATGCAATTGAAAATTATAGTGGACGTGTCAATTCGTCAAGGTCGATATTCGTCTTCTTTTAGATTCCTCATGTTTCTTCGTAGAAAGTTTGGTGACCATGTAGTTCCGTTGACAATGGTGTTCTTGTGACAATGGTGTTCTATTGACAATGGTGTTCTTGTGACCACGGCGTTCACGTGACCATTGTGCTCATATGGCCATGGCTTTCATTTCATGTGACAATGGTGCTCTCCAACCAGAGGTTTTGATTTTTCGTATAATTAATTTTTACATTTTTAAATTTTATGATAATTTTAGTGTTGCGTGCCTTGTTTATTGTTGTTAATTACATCTAGCTATTTACGTGTTGAACAGTTTAAGTTGACCTACCTGTAATGGAAGGCATCACGACCCAATAATCTCTATCACAACAGCATTAAGAACTGTCGGTTAAGAACTCATCATTAAATGTACTTGCGATTAGTTCAGAGAGTGATTTACGAGTAAATTTGTTCAAAATAAAGACAAAAAAAATTGGAACGGATTAAAATATTTTTAGTTAATTTTTTTATTCACACCCCCCCCCCCCAACGGATTAATGATGAATATTAATTGACATTAATTAATGTACAACACCCGTATGTTGTATGGAGGTGCGAATGTTCAATGAGTCATAACGGCCAGAGTCTAAGTAACCCAATTTAACCTAGGGGGTTGAAGCTGCTGTTGTTAGCGGTGACAGCTTGTTGCAACAGCACCATAACAGCATGGGCTGCAGATAGTGTCGATAGACAAAGATACTCCTTGATCAAAGTTGGTTGACATTGGGAGGGGGGGGAGGGGGGGGGGCTCGTCACATCGTGTTTAAAACCAAAACCTTGGACACTCACATTTTGAGAGAGACAATGTTTATGTGTATTTGTGTTCGCACGGTGCACACTCTTACAGTGAAATGAAAGTAACACCTGTGTAAACATATACTGTATCTTTATAGTGTTCAATTTATGTTCTATTTTATGGCAGCTCTCCAGCGTGTGATGCTATCCAGAAGCAACAATAAATCTCTTTCATTAAAAATGTGTCATTTTGTAGAGGTCTTCTGGTTATCTCAAGTGGTCTTGTAATTACACGGGAGCCAACTCTCTGCATCCGAGTACCTTATGTAATAAACTGAATTGTCTCCCGATAACCTTAATGATTGAAGGTGGATTTTTTGACGCAGCGCTCTGTGATTGGAAAAGTGGGGGTGGGGGGGGGGAAGCAATGCTGCAGAAATTATTATTTTTTTTTGGGGGGGGGGGGGGTTGGGGGGGGAGGGGGGGCACCCCTCAGAGAAAATCAGCTGTTTATCTTTAAAAAAAAAATGAGGACAAAGATGAAACGAAATTTTAAAAAGAAATGGTGGGGGGGGGGAAGCAATGCTGCAGAAATTATTATTTTTTTTTGGGGGGGGGGGGGGTTGGGGGGAGAGGAGGGGCACCCCTCAGAGAAAATCAGCTGTTTATCTTTACAAAAAAAATGAGTACAAAGATGAAACGAAATTTTAAAAAGCAACTAAATTGTCATTTTTATAACATTAAAAAAATAAATAATAGTATCTGGTGGCATTAACCGATTACATTTACCGGAATCGATGAGATATCGCTACGCTCGATCTATTTCATGATCCGTAGATTTGAGACCAATCTTGTTTAGAGGCTTGCACTATTTCATTCTAAATATCCCACTGCTTTGAATTGACCGCTTTTGATTTAAAGTATAAACCACGCCTTACTTCCTATTTTCCCATATTTATATCTGGATATTTACTATTTATTCTTTATGACTTCACAAGTTCAAATACTTTAATATCAAACTCCATTCACAGCAATATAAAGGTCTATAATTTTAATACAAGTATCAAAATTAAGCATGCGCAAATATAGCATATAGTAAATATGCGCAATCTATATTCAAACGTATGTACATGTATTTAAATATATATATATATATATATTTTAAAAAAAAAAATGAGAATCCAGGAGAAAGCTAATCTAAATAAAACCCCGATTTCGTGAACTAGCATTGCGATCATCATGCCAATGACGTTTTTCTTTTGGGACGAATTGCTTCGTCCTAACTCGTCAATTGAAAAATAATTTATCTGGATTTGGCAAACAAAAATAATTGTTTAAGCATATCGAGGAAGCCATTGGTCATTGATCTGAAGAAAGTTAAAGCAGTCTGAATTTCAAAATAAAGATTGATCTCAACTGTACATTGGAAAATGTATACTTTATCGTCATATGATTTCCCTCAGATAAAAATCACACTTTAATACATATATAGGAGAACAAGGTATGTGGAAGCTTGAAATAGATGAGCGGGACAATGTAAGAAGAACGTTTCGGCGAAGAGCCTTCCTCAGCAGACGGGATAAATGGAGAAAAAAAAAGAAATAGAAAGTAATTTAAAAACTTTAGTGGTCACCATTGCTATTATTGCCGGAAGTTATGTTTTTCAAAACGAAGATTACAGGAAGCAAAAGAAGTTATGTATTATTGTGAAAAATTATACTTTAACAGACTAAAATATTTTGGAAATATTTAAAATATAAGAAACAAAGACAAGAAATATAGGAAATTGAGGATCAATGAATTGAGCAAAATTGATTAATTCCATATCGAGACATTGTGCCGGAAACGTACTTAATTTGTTTTTCTTTCTAACTCTCACTGGTGTGTTGGTGCAGGCAATCAGCGCCGTGATGGAAACATCTGATGTGCCCTTGTGTTAATCTCCGTTGAAATGGGATGAGACCGGGGAAAGTTTTCCGTGTTCCATATCACGAAGATCACGTGATCTCGCCCCCCCCCCCCCTAATAAATGAAAACCACACTGCAAACATAATCACCATAACGCAATCAGCTATGGAAAGTAAAGTGAAGATGCCGACCCAACATATGTATGTGCCACACGGGGGCTGACCACCCCTCCGTTCCCTCTTCTAAGGCCAGGGAATTGAATATTGAAAGCTAATGGTAATTTCAAAGTGCTATCAGTTGTATATGGTTACAGTTTCTATCAGTTTGGTAGGGTTAAAGTTGCTGTCAGTATGGTGTGGTTAAACTTGCTATCAGTATGGTATGGTTAAAGTGGCTATCAGTATGGTATGGTTAAAGTGGTTATCAGTATGGTGTGATTAAAGTTGCTATCAGTATGGTATGGTTAAAGTGTCTATCAGTATTGTATGGTTAAAGTGGCTATCAGTATGGTATGGTTAAAGTGGCTATCAGTATGGTATGGTTAAAGTGGCTATCAGTATGGTATGGTTAAAGTGGCTATCAGTATGGTATGGTTAAAGTGGCTATCAGTATGGTATGGTTAAAGTGGCTATCAGTATGGTATGGTTAAAGTGGCTATCAGTATGGTATGGTTAAAGTTTCTATCAGTATGGTATGGTTAAACTGGCTATCAGTATGGTATGGTTAAAGTTTCTATCAGTATGGTGTGGTTAAAGTGGCTATCAGTATGGTATGGTTAAAGTGGCTATCAGTATGGTGTGGTTAAAGTTTCTATCTGTATGGCGTGGTTAAAGTGATACTTAAACACACGACGGCCACAAACAGGTTGTGTGAGAAACGTGTTTGAATAAATTAAATAATGAATTGACCAATAATCACATAGACAGTACAAGCGTCCGTTGTGCAACGCAAATAGTGATGTAGCTATATATAGGTAGAGTGAGAAAATCGATGTGTTAGGTGAGTAGATAAGTTGAGCCCCATAGCAGCTATTATAATGTCGAAGAAGTAAACTGTAGGTGAATAGATCATGATATCCATAGAATAGCTATTATAATATAACAGCAGTAACCGCTGGAAAAATCGAGCGATGTCGCTGCTTGACCTGCTTTTGTTTTGCAAATAGGTTTGCACATTATTCAATTGTAATTTGGCTCCCTTTTATTGCCTCTTACAAACACTTTAAAACATTTCTTTTAACCGATCCCACAGAATTTATTTTAAATTGACAAATTATGTTTATTTTTTCTAAAACTAGTGTTTAAAAAAAAAAAGGAATTGGAATGACAATCAAAATGCTAGTTCACTAAAAATCTTTTCTGTTTTTTTTTTTTAAAAAAAAAAGCGTTCTGATAAAAAAAAAGGAATTGGAATGACAATCAAAATGCTAGTTCACTAAAAATCTTTTCTGTTTTTTTTTTTTTTAAAAAAAAAAGCGTTCTGATAGATTCTCATCTAGATAGAAATATTAATTGTTTTAAAATCCATGCAAATACGCGAGGCAGTCTGTTTATTATTCTGATATCAAAAACACAAAAGCAGATGAGAATTCAATAAATATAGGCTGGGTATTTTTGTTTAAATTTGATGTTTAGGAAACTTTGTTACAGACGTGGAACATTTAGATAAAACACAAACCTTTTCGATGTCATCATTGATGAAACGTGCACTATGTGTATGCTCTATTTAAATGATTAATTTATGGTGTTACAGTTAGGTGACAGGTCATTAGCGTCGAGATAGTGAGGAGACAGGACATTAGCGTCGAGATAATGAGGTGACAGGACATTAGCGTCGAGATAGTGAGGAGACAGGACATTAGCGTCGAGAAAATGAGGTGACAGGACATTAGCGTCGAGATAATGAGGTGACAGGACATTAGAGCTGAGATAGTGAGGAAACAGGACATTAGATCTGAGGTAGTGAGGAAACAGGACATTAGCTTTCAGGTAGCAGGGGTGGGACAGTCATAACAAAGGTTGTAATAGTGAGGCAGTCATGACAAAGGTTGTAATAGTGAGACAGTCATAACAAAGGTTGTAATAGTGAGGCAGTCATGACAAAGGTTGTAAAAGTGAGACAGTCATAACAAAGGTTGTAATAGTGAGGCAGTCATAACAAAGGTTGTAAAAGTGAGTCAGTCATTACAAAGGTGTAATAATGAGACAGTCATAACAAAGGTTGTAATAGCGAGACAGTCATAACAAAGGTTGTAATAGTGAGGCAGTCATAACAAAGGTTGTAAAAGTGAGGCAGTCATAACAAAGGTGTAATAATGAGATAGTCATAACAAAGGTTGTAATAATGAGGCAGTCATAACAAAGGTTGTAATAGTGAGGCAGTCATGAAAAAGGTTGTAAAAGTGAGACAGTCATAACAAAGGTTGTAATAGTGAGGCAGTCATAACAAAGGTTGTAAAAGTGAGGCAGTCATAACAAAGGTGTAATAATGAGACAGTCATAACAAAGGTTGTAATAGTGAGACAGTCATGAAAAAGGTTGTAATAGCGAGACAGTCATAACAAAGGTTGTAATAGCGAGACAGTCATAACGGGGGTTTGTAATGGTGAGATATTCATAACGGATGATGTAATGGTGAGACAGACATAACGGGTGATTTAATGGTGAGACAGACATAACGGATGATGTAATGGTGAGATGGTCATCGTGAAGTTGCAGAGCCATTCTAAGTGTAGATTAGCGATGAGGTGAACCTGACGAGACGGTGAGTGTAAGACGTTACCGTCAGACAGCCGAAGAAGAGACACAAAAGCATTGCCGTTAGTGGACGCTTCGATCCATATCTATCGATCTACTTCCAATTGATGGCGTCACTTTACAGTGTTTAATCGGTTGTGAATTTCGTCTACGCCATTTCTATCAAATCTTTTACTCTTTAACAATCTGCACCCATCATTCTAATTTCTACCCATCATTATAATCTCAACCCATCTATTATGTAGTACACTTTTCCCCGTGCTTGAACTTTGTTTGAGCCCACATTAGAATCCTAGCAGACAGTAGCGTTTGTTGCGGGCGTGGTTAATCTCTTTGATGTATCGTGTTTACTACCGACTACCAATTAAACATGGTTAGTATGTCTCCTAATATCTTGTTGAACATTCACGATTTCTTCTAGAAACGTAAACAATGCCTGAGTAGTTTCTGGAAGGCAGTGTTTACGCTGCATATATAAAGGATTGACCGGTTCAGAGATACGGGGAGATTGATAGAGAGATTCAGAGAGTTTGATATGTATTTTTAACTTCACGAGACCTGGATTATTCTTTGTGTACTCATATGTGTTATTCGCATTCATCATTATTAATTGGCGCATTGTACTAATTGTGTACGGTACCATATTTTCTCATACTCTTTAAGTTGATGATTTGTAATTATATTACGTTTGTTTTATAATTGTATTATTACTAAATTAAATTTTATTAATTGTAATTAGTACTGTTTCCGGTGTCGTATTTTTCTTATTGTATTTCTGTATGGTCTCGTCCTTTGTTGTGCACTGTTTGAACGAGCCATAACTTAAAACGAGAGATTAATTTCTCACAATAGAAGCCAGTGCGTAACACCATCATTCTAATCTTAACCCATCATTCTAATCGCTACCCCCACCATTCTATTAATAAACACATATT
Organism: Lymnaea stagnalis; assembly: GCA_964033795.1. NCBI lineage: Eukaryota > Metazoa > Mollusca > Gastropoda > Lymnaeidae > Lymnaea > Lymnaea stagnalis. Next base: position 113,222 of record CAXITT010001155.1, on the reverse strand, counting down.
ATGTCATATCTTTAATGATATCAAATGACATACAATGAATATTATTTTTAATTTCTAAAAATGTGAGCACTTTTTTAAAAAAAATATCCCGAAATTATGCAATTAGGCATTTTGAGGAGTAGCATGAATTCTGGGGGGGGGGGGGGGTGGCAGTAAGAGAATGTTTTCAACTCATAGAGATCATCATGTTAAAAAGTGCATTCTGCTACTAGTAATATTAGGTTTATAAATTTGGTGTGTTCCACAGGTGCCAGTCCGTTGCTTAGTATCGTGTATCTTACAGTAGATGCTAACATGGATGAGGTTGATGCAGAGAGCACAGACTCTGACATGGATGATGTTGATGTAGAGAGGACATACTCTGACGAGGATGATGTTGATGTAGAGAGGACAGACTCTGACAATGATGATATTGATGTAGAGAGCACAGACTTTGACAAGGATGATATTGATGTAGAGAGCACAGACTCTGACATGGATGATGTTGATGCAGAGACCACTTTCATAAATTGCTAAAGCTCAATTTATTACCAATCATTTTTTTCCTCCACCAATTCCTCCCATCGATTAGTTGCCACGGTGATAGGGGAGATCTTATTGATTTTGTATTTCAGGTTTTAATGGGTTGAGCTGTTTTATTGTGTTTTTTTTTCAAACTCTCCATTTGTTTAATGTCATAAAAAAAACAAATGAATCCCTGATGACAATGACACACTCTTCCCAATATCTACCTCTGCTTTCCTCTGTGCACTGCCTCTTTCATCCATCACCTCCCACAACCTACCAAAAGTGCGCGTATGCAACTTCGGTACCTACCCCCCATTGCCTTTACCAACCACCACCATACCCCCATACCCACCCACCCAAGAAAACAACCTTCATTATATTTTCTCTAACTCCTATGTCTTCCTCATGTCATCTAATGTCTACAGGTTTTTGGGGGTGCTAGTTTATGGAGGATGGGGTGCTGGGGTGGGGATGGGGGTGCTTGGGGGGGGATTTACAGTGTGGGGGACACCCTAGTTCCATTTTTTGGTTCAAGTCCCCATGTGACTTTTGAAGAGAAAAAAAACTTGATTTCACATCAATTAGGACGAACGACACCTGTCTTCACAGCTAATAGGACGAACAGCACCTGACTTCACATCTAATAGGGTGAGCAGCACCTGACTTCACATCGAATAGGGCGAACGACACCTGATTTCTCCTCTAATAGGACGAACAGCACCTGAAATCACATCTAATAAGACGAACAGCACCTGACTTCACATCTAATAAGACGAACAGCACCTGACTTCACATCTAATAAGACGAACAGCACCTGACTTCACATCTAATAAGACGAACAGCACCTGACTTCACATCTAATAAGACGAACAGCACCTGACGTCACATCTAATAAGACGAACAGCACCTGACTTCACATCAAATAGTATGAACGACACCTGACTTCACAGCCAATAGGACGAACAGAACCTGACTACACATCTAATAGGACGAACAGCACCTGACTTCACATCTAAAAAGACGAACAGCACCTGACTTCACATCTAATAAGACGAACAGCACCTTACTTCACATCTAATAGGGTGAGCAGCACCTGACTTCACATCTAATAGGGTGAGCAGCACCTGACGTGACACGTTATAGGACGTGTCACCTGGTTTTTTTTCATGGTTTAATGCCACGTCAAGTCATTTTTTGCCATTTTAAATCCTTTATATTAACCTTCTTTTAGATCGTTGTTTGCTGGCCGGCTGGCAAAATATTCGGATGGCTAAGTGACCCACTTCCCCGTTCTCTTGTGCGTAAGTTTGTCCTTGTAGGACGTGAGTTTGTCCTGTAGGTACTGTTTGATTTTCTCTGGTCATCGGTTTCACTAAGGGCGAAGTCTAATGTTCAATCCATCAGACTGAATTTGACAACACTTCCATGAACCAATCAGCCAACGTGTAACGCTCTTCCGTATTTTGAAGAATCCCGATCATTTTATTTTGCGCGCCAAGTGCTCAATGGCGCAGCCGCACACCCGTGTGTGCTTTCTGTTTGACAGATAGGCCGGGAATTGATTTGATAAAGGTTTAATGTACAACTTGCTGTTGTTTGACATAACATCACAGTTTCACGTGATGCGATGTTTAAATATAGCACGTCAGTGTGATTTGATCCAGATGTTGGATGAGATGCTGAGAATGTGGGTCAACCTTGGAGAAGGAATGATCATGATTAACATTCACAACCCAGGAGCTCTGCTCTAAGAGGAGCTGGGAAGTGGGGGCAGCTCAAACAACGCGGCACCTCCCTGTAGACATTAAGGTAACAGGACGCCCTCATCGAAAGAGGAACATATTTTTACAACAAAATTTGTTTTCTAATTATCGTTTTTTCTGTTACATAAATTGCCAGAATCTCCATTTTCCAAGATATTCGACAGTGAAAATTACAGCAAACAATAAAATAATTTGGCTACCCAAGTTGGCACTTTACCGGGTTCCACCCTGAAATATTTATAGCTTTGACCCCCCAAAGAACTCACTTTTTTGCTAATCATAACAATCTCAAACTTTGTTCCTATAACGTGAGCTAATCATAACAATCTCAAACTTTGTTCCTATAACGTGAGCTAATCATAACAATCTCAAAGTTTGTTCCTATAACGTGAGCTAATCATAACAATCTTAAAGTTTGTTCCTATAACGTGAGCTAATCATAACAATCTCAAAGTTTGTTCCTATAACGTGAGCTAATCATAACAATCTCAAAGTTTGTTCCTATAACGTGAGCTAATCATAACAATCTCAAACTTTGTTCCTATAACGTGAGCTTATCATAACAATCTCAAAGTTTGTTCCTATAACGTGAGCTAATCATAACAATCTCAAACTTTGATCCTATAACGTGAGCTAATCATAACAATCTCAAACTTTGTTCCTATAACGTGAGCTAATCATAACAATCTCAAAGTTTGTTCCTATAACGTGAGCTAATCATAACAATCTCAAAGTTTGTTCCTATAACGTGAGCTAATCATAACAATCTCAAAGTTTGTTCCTATAACGTGAGCTAATCATAACAATCTCAAAGTTTGTTCCTATAACGTGAGCTAATCATAACAATCTCAAAGTTTGTTCCTATAACGTGAGCTAATCATAACAATCTCAAAGTTTGTTCCTATAACGTGAGCTAATCATAACAATCTCAAAGTTTGTTCCTATAACGTGAGCTAATCATAACAATCTCAAAGTTTGTTCCTATAACGTGAGCTAATCATAACAATCTCAAAGTTTGTTCCTATAACGTGAGCTAATCATAACAATCTCAAAGTTTGTTCCTATAACGTGAGCTAATCATAACAATCTCAAAGTTTGTTCCTATAACGTGAGCTAATCATAACAATCTCAAAGTTTGTTCCTATAACGTGAGCTAATCATAACAATCTCAAAGTTTGTTCCTATAACGTGAGCTAATCATAACAATCTCAAAGTTTGTTCCTATAACGTGAGCTAATCATAACAATCTCAAAGTTTGTTCCTATAACGTGAGCTAATCATAACAATCTCAAAGTTTGTTCCTATAACGTGAGCTAATCATAACAATCTCAAAGTTTGTTCCTATAACGTGAGCTAATCATAACAATCTCAAAGTTTGTTCCTATAACGTGAGCTAATCATAACAATCTCAAAGTTTGTTCCTATAACGTGAGCTAATCATAACAATCTCAAAGTTTGTTCCTATAACGTGAGCTAATCATAACAATCTCAAAGTTTGTTCCTATAACGTGAGCTAATCATAACAATCTCAAAGTTTGTTCCTATAACGTGAGCTAATCATAACAATCTCAAAGTTTGTTCCTATAACGTGAGCTAATCATAACAATCTCAAACTTTGTTCCTATAACGTGAGCTAATCATAACAATCTCAAAGTTTGTTCCTATAACGGGAGCTAATCATAACAATCTCAAACTTTGTTCCTATAACGTGAGCTAATCATAACAATCTCAAAGTTTGATCCTATAACGTGAGCTAATCATAACAATCTCAAAGTTTGTTCCTATAACGTGAGCTAATCATAACAATCTCAAAGTTTGTTCCTATAACGTGAGCTAATCATAACAATCTCAAAGTTTGTTCGTATAACGTGAGCTAATCATAACAATCTCAAAGTTTGATCCTATAGCGTGAGCTAATCATAACAATCTCAAAGTTTGTTCCTATAACGTGAGCTAATCATAACAATCTCAAACTTTGTTCCTATAACGTGAGCTAATCATAACAATCTCAAAGTTTGATCCTATAACGTGAGCTAATCATAACAATCTCAAACTTTGTTCCTATAACGTGAGCTAATCATAACAATCTCAAACTTTGTTCCTATAACGTGAGCTAATCATAACAATCTCAAACTTTGTTCCTATAACGTGAGCTAATCATAACAATCTCAAAGTTTGTTCCTATAACGTGAGCTAATCATAACAATCTCAAAGTTTGATCCTAAAACGTGAGCTAATCATAACAATCTCAAAGTTTGTTCCTATAGCGCGAGCTAATCATAACAATCTCAAAGTTTGATCCTATAACGTGAGCTAATCATAACAATCTCAAACTTTGTTCCTATAACGTGAGCTAATCATAACAATCTCAAAGTTTTTTTCCTATAACGTGAGCTAATCATAACAATCTCAAACTTTGTTCCTATAACGTGAGCTAATCATAACAATCTCAAAGTTTGTTCCTATAACGTGAGCTAATCATAACAATCTCAAAGTTTGTTCCTATAACGTGAGCTAATCATAACAATCTCAAAGTTTGTTCCTATAACGTGAGCTAATCATAACAATCTCAAAGTTTGTTCCTATAACGTGAGCTAATCATAACAATCTCAAACTTTGTTCCTATAACGTGAGCTAATCATAACAATCTCAAAGTTTGTTCCTATAACGGGAGCTAATCATAACAATCTCAAACTTTGTTCCTATAACGTGAGCTAATCATAACAATCTCAAAGTTTGATCCTATAACGTGAGCTAATCATAACAATCTCAAAGTTTGTTCCTATAACGTGAGCTAATCATAACAATCTCAAAGTTTGTTCCTATAACGTGAGCTAATCATAACAATCTCAAAGTTTGTTCGTATAACGTGAGCTAATCATAACAATCTCAAAGTTTGTTCCTATAACGTGAGCTAATCATAACAATCTCAAAGTTTGATCCTATAACGTGAGCTAATCATAACAATCTCAAACTTTGTTCCTATAACGTGAGCTAATCATAACAATCTCAAACTTTGTTCCTATAACGTGAGCTAAACATAACAATCTCAAACTTTGTTCCTATAACGTGAGCTAATCATAACAATCTCAAACTTTGTTCCTATAACGTGAGCTAATCATAACAATCTCAAACTTTGTTCCTATAAAGTTAGCTAATCATAACAATCTCAAACTTTGTTCCTATAACGTGAGCTAATCATAACAATCTCAAACTTTGATCCTATAAAGTGAGCTAATCATAACAATCTCAAACTTTGTTCCTATAACGTGAGCTAATCATAACAATCTCAAACTTTGTTCCTATAAAGTGAGCTAATCATAACAATCTCAAACTTTGATCCTATAACGTGAGCTAATCATAACAATCTCAAACTTTGATCCTATAAAGTGAGCTAATCATAACAATCTCAAACTTTGTTCCTATAACGTGAGCTAATCATAACAATCTCAAACTTTGATCCTATAACGTGAGCTAATCATAACAATCTCAAAGTTTGTTCCTATAAAGTGAGCTAATCATAACAATCTCAAAGTTTGTTCCTATAACGTGAGCTAATCATAACAATCTCAAACTTTGTTCCTATAACGTGAGCTAATCATAACAATCTCAAACTTTGTTCCTATAACGTGAGCTAATCATAACAATCTCAAAATTTGTTCCAATAACGTGAGCTAATCATAACAATCTCAAACTTTGTTCCTATAACGTGAGCTAATCATAACAATCTCAAACTTTGTTCCTATAACGTGAGCTAATCATAACAATCTCAAACTTTGTTCCTATAACGTGAGCTAATCATAACAATCTCAAAGTTTGTTCCTATAACGTGAGCTAATCATAACAATCTCAAAATTTGTTCCTATAACGTGAGCTAATCATAACAATCTCAAAGTTTGATCCTATAACGTGAGCTAATCATAACAATCTCAAACTTTGTTCCTATAACGTGAGCTTATCATAACAATCTCAAAGTTTGTTCCTATAACGTGAGCTAATCATAACAATCTCAAACTTTGATCCTATAACGTGAGCTAATCATAACAATCTCAAACTTTGTTCCTATAACGTGAGCTAATCATAACAATCTCAAAGTTTGTTCCTATAACGTGAGCTAATCATAACAATCTCAAAGTTTGTTCCTATAACGTGAGCTAATCATAACAATCTCAAAGTTTGTTCCTATAACGTGAGCTAATCATAACAATCTCAAAGTTTGTTCCTATAACGTGAGCTAATCATAACAATCTCAAAGTTTGTTCCTATAACGTGAGCTAATCATAACAATCTCAAAGTTTGTTCCTATAACGTGAGCTAATCATAACAATCTCAAAGTTTGTTCCTATAACGTGAGCTAATCATAACAATCTCAAAGTTTGTTCCTATAACGTGAGCTAATCATAACAATCTCAAAGTTTGTTCCTATAACGTGAGCTAATCATAACAATCTCAAAGTTTGTTCCTATAACGTGAGCTAATCATAACAATCTCAAAGTTTGTTCCTATAACGTGAGCTAATCATAACAATCTCAAAGTTTGTTCCTATAACGTGAGCTAATCATAACAATCTCAAAGTTTGTTCCTATAACGTGAGCTAATCATAACAATCTCAAAGTTTGTTCCTATAACGTGAGCTAATCATAACAATCTCAAAGTTTGTTCCTATAACGTGAGCTAATCATAACAATCTCAAAGTTTGTTCCTATAACGTGAGCTAATCATAACAATCTCAAAGTTTGTTCCTATAACGTGAGCTAATCATAACAATCTCAAAGTTTGTTCCTATAACGTGAGCTAATCATAACAATCTCAAAGTTTGTTCCTATAACGTGAGCTAATCATAACAATCTCAAAGTTTGTTCCTATAACGTGAGCTAATCATAACAATCTCAAAGTTTGTTCCTATAACGTGAGCTAATCATAACAATCTCAAAGTTTGTTCCTATAACGTAAGCTAATCATAACAATCTCAAAGTTTGTTCCTATAACGTGAGCTAATCATAACAATCTCAAACTTTGTTCCTATAACGTGAGCTAATCATAACAATCTAAAAGTTTGTTCCTATAACGTAAGCTAATCATAACAATCTCAAACTTTGTTCCTATAACGTGAGCTAATCATAACAATCTCAAACTTTGTTCCTATAACGTGAGCTAATCATAACAATCTCAAAGTTTGTTCCTATAACGTGAGCTAATCATAACAATCTCAAAGTTTGTTCCTATAACGTAAGCTAATCATAACAATCTCAAAGTTTGTTCCTATAACGTGAGCTAATCATAACAATCTCAAAGTTTGTTCCTATAACGTGAGCTAATCATAACAATCTCAAAGTTTGTTCCTATAAAGTGAGCTAATCATAACAATCTCAAAGTTTGTTCCTATAACGTGAGCTAATCATAACAATCGCAAAGTTTGTTCCGATAAAATGAGCTAATCATCCGTTGCGTCGCCTACAGGAAGGGACTGCTTAGCAAAGAAAAAAAAGAACTCACACGCACACACACACACTCACAGACACACACACACTACCGGAGTAAGGAGAATCTAAGCAGAAAATAAGTTGCACCTTACGCTGTAAATTGGCGGGTTATTATGCCATACTCTTCAGCTTCAGAGGGGTGGGAAGGGAAAATGGTGGTGGGTGGTGCGTGTGTGGGGGGGGGGTGGGGTTGGGGGTAGCGGACATTGTTTGGATGCGATACCGCTGTGCCGTGACGTTGTCAGTGCCGGGTCGATACTCCTGGCATGTTAACTCTAAGCTCACTCGGGAATCTCAAACTTACATCTCCCTGATGGGCGAGGCGCTGCACCTTTGTCGTGCGCACGAAAACACATGGCCGCCACGCCGCACCAAGGGCAGTCGCACAAGATGACACGACAAGAAGGCAACATGATCCCTGCTCGATTCAGTGGCGTGTCCGCAATCGATAACGAGAGGGCGGTGTGAGCACGTGAGCTGGTACAAACGGGGGCAGGAGCGAGGCGAGCAAATCGGTCCTAATGGAAAAACAAAACAACTTTGTTCAGTGGGTGGTGTTTTATGACGTTGGACTCTTTAGGACCCGGGACTCATTAGGACCCAGGACTCATTAGAACCCAGGGCTCTTTAGGACCCGGGACTCATTAGGACCCAGGACTCATTAGAACCCAGGGCTCTTTAGGACCCGGGACTCATTAGGACCCAGGACTCATTAGGACCCAGGGATCATTAGGATCAGGGACTCATTAGGACCCAGCGCTCATTAGGACCCGGGACTCATTAGGACCCAGGACTCATTAGGACCCAGGAATCATTAGGATCAGGGACTCATTAGGACCCAGGGCTCATTAGGACCCGGGACTCATTAGGACCCAGGACTCATTAGGACCCAAGGCTCATTAGGATCAGGGACTCATTAGGACCCAGGACTCATTAAGACCCAGCGCTCATTAGGACCCGGAGCTCAATAGGACCCAAGGCTCATTCGGACCCGAGACTCATTAGGACCCAGGGCTCATTAGGACACAGGGCTCATTAGGACCCGGGACTCATTAGGACCCAGGACTCATTAGGACCCAGGACTCACCGAGAGAACATTGCATCCCATCCCAATAAAATAAAATGCGTCCGCCCATGGATTGCTTTCCAAGAGTTATCTCCATGTGGAACACGTTTAATGTGTCCCAGATATCTGCCATCTCTGACAAATATCTTCAGCAACCAGATAAGGGAGACAAACACTACAGGTTTCTTTCTTTCAAGAGAAACAACTAATTTCTCTTGTTGAGTTTTTTTTTTTAATTTTTTTTACCCAAATCTCATTAGGATTATTTACTCACATCTTTCTTTCCTTTTTTTCTTTCTTTCTTTTATGATTTTCCCCTTATCTTTATTTTTTCAAGTTATCTTTCTTTATATTATCCTTTATATCATCCTTTATGTAATTTTTATATCATCCTTTATATCGTCCTTTCCATCACCTTTTATATCATTCTTTATATCATCTTTATATCACCCTGTATATCACTCTAAATATAATCATTTATATCATCCTTTATATTATCCTTTGTAGAGACCGACCGAAAGTGATTTTCTGATTTCGGCCGAAGCCGAAAATAGGCCGAAAGTTTAAAATGACTTTCCGCCGAAACCGAAAAAAGGCCGAAAGTTTAAAAATGACTTTCGGCCGAAACCGAAGAAAAGCCGAAAGTTAAAAATGAATTTCGGCCGAAACCGAAGCCGAAACCGAAAATGAAATATTAAGATAT
>CAXITT010001155.1:82636-92726 GCA_964033795.1 Lymnaea stagnalis | reverse complement strand
GGGATCTTAATAGCTAAGGATCTTAATAGCTAAGGATCTTAATAGCTAAGGATCTTAATAAGTAAGGATTTTATAGCTGAGGATCTTAATAGCTAAGGATCTTAATAGCTAAGGATCTTAATAGCTAAGGATCTTAATAGCTAAGGATCTTAATAACTAAAATAAAAATTGACCAATAAAAATAAAGGTTACAAATGTGACAACGCCCGAGCAATGAACAGAAATCAACACAACAACAGTGTTAAGATAATATTTCTATTTTATTGCATTGAACAGAAATGTATAATGTGAACCATGATATCACAAAAAAGCATGCTCTCAACAAATTCCACAGGATAACCTTGGCTGGAGAAACTCCGTATAAAATATTATGTGGGCTGGTAAAGTTATCTACACGAGAACAAGTCATGAATCTATGTACACGTGGCGTTGAAGAGTTAACACTGTGGGTTCAAACAGACGACCAAAAAAAAAAAAAAAATACAATACAAATGTTCAAATAAATAACTGTTATGTTTGGACATATAAGAAATTTCAGGTGGGTGGGTCATTGATCACCATAACAACATACTACAAAGAGCCCATACGAACCGCGGTAAGTCTTAACAGATTTTCTTAGTCTTCTTTTTTAAAAACTTAAATCTGCTTATTAACTTAGCGAACAAAACCCCTTTCAGGATTGTTTGGTGAATGTGGACGCTGTCACAGATTGATGATTGTGCCGAACAACATGTCAATGGGCTCTGTCACAGATTTGATGATTGAGTCGACTAACGTGTCAATTAATGGGCTCTGTCATAGATTTGATGATTGTGCCGACGAACATGTCAATTAATGGGCTCTGTCATAGATTTGATGATTGTGCCGACGAACATGTCAATTAATGGGCTCTGTCATAGATTTGATGATTGTGCCGACGAACATGTCATCTATTTACAAAAAGAACAATAAAACAATTATAATCTTTATCGACCTTGAAAACTTGAGACTCGATTCATCGGGTGCTACTAATCAACATTCAAGAACCACTGTCAAAGACTGGGTCCAATGTCAATAAACTTAACTCAGCGCTGAAGTTTTTCTTCTAAAATCTAAACTATGTCAGGTCAATTGGTCAGCATCACTAGGCGTCATCTACGCGATGTCAGTCCATTTGGGCAACACCACTAGGCGTCATCTACGCGATGTCAGGTCAATAGGTCACCATTACTAGGCGTCATCTACGCGATGTCAGGTCATTGGTCAGCATGACTAGGCGTCTATTTTAATGCTATCACAATTGACCGATGTTCTCATTTCTAACCAAGAGCATTTGAATTCTTGAATATGACCAGACTTTTAAATGGTACTTTAGTAATTTTAGAGTTTTAAAAGTTCTTTGTTTTAGTTTGTTCACTGTCGGGTTGGCTGTGAAAACAGAAATGTTTTGATGGTTGGCTCTCCTGTTTTTGGTTGTCTTGATCTTTCACTTCCCTTGTTTTTTAGTGGCGCTGAGACTCCCAGCACACCATGGCCGTTAAAAAAAAAAAAGTTCACCATTGGCTGAGCTAAATTAATTCAGCATGGATATATCCAAAGAGCTGAGCAGTTGCAGAATGCCCGCATTTTACTGAAATTGTAATAACCGATTCAGAATTGGCAGACGCACCATTTTATAGGTACAACTATTAAATTAGTACACACACAAAGTAAAAAGTCCCAAAAGGCTGCTGTATCGGGATGATCGTGTGAATGAGCATTGTAAACTTGTATCAATGTGTACATTTGTATCAATTGTACACTTGCATCAATTGTACACGTGTATCAATAAATTAATTTTGTTTTAAACTAAAAAAAATATCACTGAACATTGAAAGGCGATGTATTTGTCCATGCAAGAGGTTTAAAGGTTGAATAATGTTGTAGAAGAAAGAACGAGAATTAGAAGAGACAAAAAATCCGCCTTTCTTTGTTATCTTGACAATGTCAATAAAAGGCTGACAGCGTTTATGATTATGATTACCGGATTAATATTTGGATCGCTCTATTCTAAAAAGGCTGACAGCGTTTATGATTATGATTACCGGATTAATAATTGGATCGCTCTATTCTAAAAAGGCTGACAGCGTTTATGATTATGATTACCGGATTAATATTTGGATCGCTCTATTCTAAAAAGGCTGTCAGCGTTTATGATTATGATTACCGGATTAATATTTGGATCGCTCTATTCTAAAAAGGCTGACAGCGTTTATGATTATGATTACCGGATTAATATTTGGATCGCTCTATTCTAAAAAGGCTGACAGCGTTTATGATTATGATTACCGGATTAATATTTGGATCGCTCTATTCTAAAAAGGCTGACAGCGTTTATGATTATGATTACCGGATTAATATTTGGATCACTCTATTCTAAAAGTACAATGAAATTCAATAAAATGTCGCAAAACTTGCAGAGCAAGGTTTCCGGAACAAACTACTGGACCAAAGTCTCAATCTGTTTGTCATCAACAATCCGCTTTCACTCTCAAATAATATGGCAATATTGAATGTAGTATTTTTAAAAATTGAAATTGTTTATGGGCTTTCCCTTGATACTATCTCATATATCTACTGAAGGAGCACATCCTTGATACCAACTCATATATCTACTGAAGGTGCACATCCTTGATACCATCCCATGTATCTACTGAAGGAGCACATCCTTGATACCATCCCATGTATCTACTGAAGGAGCACATCCTTGATACCATCTCATGTATCTACTGAAGGAGCACATCCTAAATAGCTTTAAACATCACACAAGGTCAAAGGTCACCACTGATGGAGTTCAAATGATCCAGGCCAGCGCCGATTTAGTATTGAGTGACCTTCTTTTTAAAAAAAATTCATTAACCAATAGCGCCACCTTTTGGTGGCCAATAGCGCCACGTTTTGGTGGCCAATAGCACCACCTTTTGGTGGCCAATAGCGCCAACTTTTGGTGACCAATAGCGCCACCTTTTGGTGGCCAATAGTACCACCTTTTGTGACCAATAGCGCAGACCTTTTGGTGACCAATAGTGCCACCTTTTGGTGACCAATAGCGCCACGTTTTGGTGACCAATAGTGCCACCTTTTGGTGACCAATAGCGCCACCTTTTGGTGGCCAATAGCACCACCTTTTGGTGACCAATAGCGCCACCTTTTGGTGACCAATAGTGCCACCTTTAAGTGACCAATAGCGCCACGTTTTGGTGACTAATAGTGCCACCTTTTGGTGACCAATAGCGCCACGTTTTGGTGACCAATAGTGCCACCTTTTGGTGACCAATAGCGCCACCTTTTGGTGACCAATAGTGCCACCTTTTGGTTGCCAATTACGCCACCTTTTGGTGACAAATAACGCAACCTTTCGGCTACTATCTCCAAAGTACAAGAGGTATACAAGTGTACAACAAACAACATCACAACTATGTCGAGTGATGTTTCAATACCAGACAAATGATACATAATGGACAGGTTATACGAATTCAGTCGAAAACAAATAAATCTATAGCATCAATTAATGTTGTCAGATCACTTTAAGAGCACATGTTATGTAAAAAAAAAAAATAATAATTGAGTTCTGCGTTCTGCGAGCAAACACTTCGGAAACGATATTGACTTAAGAAAAAAGGAAATTACATTCCGTTAGGCCCTTAACGCTCCCACGTCTCAAGACACGTGACTTGTTCGGGGAGAAAACCCCTCTCTCTAAATGACACATCACGTGATGTGTGTGACATGACACGCTGATAGTTTCATGTCATCGGAATAACTGGAGTAATGTTTGGACAACTTTCAACACACATCATACAGTATGTGGTCAATGCACATCATACAGTATGTGGTCAATGCACATCATACAGTATGTGGTCAATGCACATCATACAGTATGTGGTCACTGCACATCATACAGTATGTGCTCAATGCACATCACACAGTATGTGGTCAATGCACATCATACAGTATGTGCTCAATGCACATCACACAGTATGTGGTCAATGCACATCATACAGTATGTGCTCAATGCACATCACACAGTATGTGGTGCACATCATTTCGTATGTGGTCAATGCACATCATACAGTATGTGCTCAATGCACATCACACAGTATGTGGTGCACATCATTTCGTATGTGGTCAATGCATATCATATAGCATGTGTTACATGGAGTTCACTATAAAAATCCATGTAACATGTGTAACGACCATAAAGCACACGCATATTTATGTCCATCGGTATGTGTGTTAAACATGTTAATTTTTGTAAATGTTACAAGACATAATGTGCAGCCAGACACTGATGTCACAAGAAATGATGTGCACCATGACATTGATGTCCCAAGACATGATGTGCACCCTGACATTGATGCCACAAGACATGATGTGTAGCCTGAAAGTGATGTCACAAGAAATGATGTGCAGCCTGACATTGAAGTCACAAGACATGATGTGCATCCTGAGACGGATTCACAAGACATATGTGTAGCCTGAAAGTGATGTCACAAGACATGATGTGCACCCTACATTGATGTCACAAGACATGATGTGCAGCCTGAGACTGGTGTCACAAGACATGATGTGCAGCCTGACACTGATGTCACAAGACATGATGTGCAGCCTGACACTGATGTCACAAGACATGATGCGCAGCCTGAGACTGATGTCACAAGACATGATGTGCAGCCTGAGACTGATGTCACAAGACATGATGTGCAGCCTGACACTGATGTCACAAGACATGATGTACAGCCTGAGAAGGATGTCACAAGACATGATGCGCAGCCTGAGACTGAGGGCTCCAGATTCTTATAAAGATTGCGACAACCCATTCAAAATGAAATGTGGTCAGACGAATGTGGTGACTACATGTCGAGAAGTCAATTGTTGTTCAAATGACCAACGGGTAGGGTGGTCAGACGAATGTGGTGACTACATGTCGAGAAGTCAATTGTTGTTCAAATGACCAACGGGTAGGGTGGTCAGACGAATGTGGTGACTACATGTCGAGAAGTCAATTGTTGTTCAAATGACCAACGGGTAGGGTGGTCAGACTTTGTGTTGCGCTCAGTGGTTTTGGTGAGTCAGTGTAGGTGGTAAGGTCAGTGTGGGTAGCAAGGTTAGTTGTGTGGTAAGGTCAGTGTGGGTAGTAAGGTAAGTTGTGTGGCAAGGTGAGTTGCGTGGTATGGTCAGCGCGTGTGTGGTAAGTTCAGCTGTGTGGTAAAGTCAATGTGTGTGGTAAGGTGAGTGTGTGTGGTAAGGTGAGTGGGTGTGGTAAGGTTATTATATCGGATAAGTTTAGTGTGTGGTGAGGTCAGAGTATGGGATTAGGTCAGAGTATGTGGTGATGTCGGGCTTTGTATGAGGTCAGGATTTTGGGCTTTGTATGAGGTCAAGATTTTGGGCTTTGTATGAGGTCAGGACTTCCGTCTTTGTATGAGGTCAGGATTTCGGGCTTTGTATGAGGTCAGGATTTCGGGCTTTGTATGAGGTCAGGATTTCGGGCTTTGTATGAGGTCAGGATTTCGGTCAAGATTTATATTGAGTTCAGTGTCGGTGGCTGAATGTGAGGTCAGATTCGGAGGCTGTTGGTGAGGTCAGTGTATGTGGCTTACGCCATTACAAGTCCTGTGTAAAGTGTGGCTCGCATGGGATGGGGTCAGTAAGAAATTGGGATGTTTAATTGAGTAGGGATCGAGTCAGTAAGACATTGAGACGGTTCATGTAGTAGGGATGGGGGTCAGTAAGACATTCATTTAATGTAGTAGGCATAGGGTCAGTAAGACATTCAGTTAATGTAGTAGGCATGGGGTCATTAAGATATTGGGACGGTCAATGAATGACAGCTGGAGCTGGGTTGAGCATCAGCATGATGAAGACATCACTTTAATCTGTTAGATGTTTTATCGTCTTATAAACGTGGGACGGCAGCTGGGATCATGATTAGATTGGTCAGGGGTCATGGGTCAGGGGTCATGGGTCAGGGGGTCAGGCTCTGCACGCGCGTCACACCATCGCAAAGGTCATTGTAAACAGATCAGGTTCGTTCCTGTAAGCGTTGCAATAAAATAGATGAAAGCCAACAATGTTGGACATGGTAGGTTCACGGGTAGGGGGGGGGGGGGGGAAGAACGGGGGAAAACACAAAACAATCAGGCGCAAAAAGACATCGATAAAAAACCAAAAGAACTTTTTATCAGGTTCGTTCCTGTAAGCGTTGCAATAAAATAGATGAAAGCCAACAATGTTGGACATGGTAGGTTCACGGGTAGGTGGGGGGGGGGCGAAGAACGTGGGAAAACACAAAACAATCAGGCGCAAATAGACATCGATAGAAAACCAATAGAACTTTTATAGAGCAACTTGATGTTATGGCGTAAATACGTGAATAATTCAGGTGGGGAATTACGCGATAGAAAACCAATAGAACTTTTATAGAGCAACTTGATTTTATGGCGTAAATACGTGAAGAATTCAGGTGGGGAATTACGCGATAGAAAATCAATAGAACTTTTATAGAGCAACTTGATGTTATGGCGTAAATACGTGAAGAATTCAGGTGGGGAAATACGCACCGCTTGAAATTCGGGTACACCTCTGTTGTGCAGCATACCTGGCATTGATGAGCATGCGGACGTCAACACTACAGGTAGGCATGTGCGCGCGGGCTTAATGCACAGAATTAGGCAATAACACAGGTAGGACGTGTGGGATGTCATTCAAGAACAATGCTGGTGAAATACACGTGTATTCGGGGTCAATCTATGAACATGTCAACACTCAGGTATGATTTGTCATAGATGGATGGCCTTATGAACATGTCAACACTCATGTATGAGTTGTCATAGATGGATGGCCTTATGAACATGTCAACACTCATGTATGAGTTGTCATAGATGGATGGCCTTATGAACATGTCAACACTCAGGTATGAGTTGTCATAGATGGATGGCCTTATGAACATGTCAACACTCATGTATGAGTTGTCATAGATGGATGGCCTTATGAATATGTCAACACTCATGTATGAGTTGTCATAGATGGATGGCCTTATGAATATGTCAACACTCATGTACGAGTTGTCATGGATGGAGGGCCTTATGAATATGTCAACACTCATGTACGAGTTGTCATAGATGGATGGCCTTATGAATATGTCAACACTCATGTATGAGTTGTCATAGATGGATGGCCTTATGAATATGTCAACACTCATGTACGAGTTGTCATGGATGGAGGGCCTTATGAATATGTCAACACTCATGTACGAGTTGTCATAGATGGATGGCCTTATGAATATGTCAACACTCATGTTTGAGTTGTCATAGATGGATGGCCTTTATAACAAGAGACATAATTAGCGCTTTATGAAAAAAATTGAACATGTTGGTCTTTTAATGTACAATATGATATGCTGGTGGCTTTCTTATACACTTTTGGGGTAAAATCTAGTGCGTTACTCATACTGATTGGATGTAACATATCACATACAAACGTTTCAAAAACATTAACTTACTTGCACGAATCAATAAAATATTTTACATAATTAATTGTTTTTAAACACATACATTGTAGGCATTATAATATAGCAATGATGCCATCTATCAATACTACAGTTTAGATAGTCAACCGTAGCCTGTGAATAAAGTCAACATTTGGCAAACGAACAGTCTTTCAAAGAAAAGAAAACAAAAGTGGACTTTAAAATATATTTAGACATTCAACACGTTGAACGTGAAAGAGATTTAAACAATGATTAATATGTCAATCTTGATTATTTTGTCATTGTGGTCATTTTTCAGACTATTCCCGTGACATGCATGCAAAGACACGAGGAACCGAGAAGCCACACATCACCCACTTCCTTTACAGAGTCTTCTCAACCTGACCAGTGGACACACTATGGACTAACCAGCGGACACAATACGGACTGACCAGCGGACACAATACGGACTGACCAGCGGACACAATACGGGCTGACCAGCGGACACAATATGGACTGACCAGCGGATACAATACGGACTGACCAGCGGATACAATACGGACTGACCAGCAGACACAATACGGACTGACCAGCGGACACAATATGGACTGAGCAGCGGACACAATATGGACTGACCAGCGGATACAATACCAGCTGAATGTCATGGATCGAGTTTGCTGGGTGGCAAAGTGGCCTCAACTGGCTCAAACCAAATAGCTGGTGGTTTTGAGCTCAATCCCTACCAAAGCCAGCATCCCAAGCACCCCCCCCCCCGGTGAATGGGACTCATTAGTCTTGGACGGCCATTTATCTAAGAGAAGGTGAACTCTGAATTTAAACCAGGAGCCAGAATGATTAATAAATTGATCGTCGGTCCTCATATATAGAAAGAAAGAATATTGATGCCTCTTCCATCGTGCCTATTCCAAAACCGTATGTAATCTGAAAAGGTTGCTATGGCCGTTCATGAAAGCTGACAGATCATTTAAAAAAAAAAAAAAATTCAAAAGACGGTTTAGCTGGAGGTAAGATAGCTCAAACTATGTAATTGTACTTCATTTTAGCGTGTTTTAGATCAAAACAACATTAACTACAATGGTATAGTCCAACCATTAACCCCCCCCCCCCCCCCCCATCCTTGTAATATGAAATTGCCAGCACCATAGTTTTACTCGTACCTGACATCTAGATTTTGTGACATTTCTTATTGTTGGGTCTACAAGACACAAAGATGGGGGCAGAAGATTGTGACAGAAGATGGTGGCTGAAGATGGCGGCAGAAGATGGTGTAGAAGATGGTGGCTGAAGATGGTGGCTGAAGATGGCGGCAGAAGATGGCGGCAGAAGATGGTAGATGAAGATGGGGGCAGAAGATGGTGGCTGTAGAGGGTGGCAGAAGATGGCGGCCGAAGAAGGTCGCTGAAGATGGTGGCTGAAGATGGTTGCTGAAGATGGTGACTGAAGATGGTTGCTGAAGATGGTGGCTGAAGATGGTTGCTGAAGATGGTGACTGAAGATGCTGGCTGATGATGGTGGCGGGAGACGGTGGTTTAATTCAACGGAAACTTCTCGAGGTCAGCGCCACCCCTGGATGACATTGAAATGAATGCGTCACGCCCATTGACCCCACAGCTCCACGCTTCACTGACGCTTACAGTTTAAACGAATGATCGATACAATCCTAAACAGCCAAACAAAGAAACAAGCAAAAACAGGATTATTCTTCCAAAGAAAAACATTAAAACAAAAAAAAATACATTGGCATTATGATCATTCAATTCAGTTTTAATTTTAAAAGTTGGGGATCTCACTTCAATGGGCGGGGCAGTTTAGGCCATGTGCTTGAGATAGGCTTGACGACGAGCACCCTGGGCATGCCAGCAATCAATAGGCACAATCCAGGCTTGTGCTGTCTAAATCGATTGGTAGAGTGATTCTACTCCCAGCCTGATGGGAAATATAACAATTTTTTTGGTTAAAAAACACTCAAGGGTTGGAAACGGAAGGAAGAAACTTTGGTCTAGTTGTTAAGTTCATGTTGTCGGTTATATTCCTGTCAATGGTGGTGTCTCGATCCGGGGAGAAAACCCATTTGATGTCGTGGTTCGAGTCTATAGGGGGGGCGAAGTAAGCTCCCTGCACTAATGTCGAGGTGCTCTTTCGATAAATTCTTGGCGGCTGTTTCGGTAGCCCGATAATGTGTTGACGGTATTCTCTAGATGTTCAAAAATCTTTGGAAGAGGCTGTGAGGAGGGAGGGGGGGAATGGTGGGGGCGGAGATGGGTAAAAGGGTGGTCTTCATACTAAATAGTACCCGTAATTATGAGTGACTCATCTTTAGGACTGTCATTAGCAGTTATCTTGTGTGTGTTAAAAGTCTCTTCGAGTGGCAACAACCACAGCTTTCCGCACGTTTCCAAGACCCTAAGCTGTTGGCACGTTCCTGGGACAGTTCAGTTTTGCGATTTTAACAGTTCATGCAATTATTGATCAATGATCGGTCCAAAATCGATACCAACCAGAAGCTTCCAAACACTATAGATTCAGATAATTTACACGGATTTTATTTAAAAACTCCACCACTACCACCCACCCCCCCCC
>CAXITT010001155.1:62013-82494 GCA_964033795.1 Lymnaea stagnalis | reverse complement strand
ATGGATGTAATGTGAGAGATAGTATGGATGTAATGTTATGGATAGTTTGAATGTAATGTGAGAGATAGTATGGATGTAATGTTAGAGATAGTATGGATGTAATGTTATGGATAGTTTGAATGTAATGTGAGAGATAGTATGGATGTAATGTTATGGATAGTTTGAATGTAATGTGAGAGATAGTATGGATGTAATGTTAGAGATAGTATGGATGTAATGTTATGGATAGTTTGAATGTAATGTGAGAGATAGTATGGATGTAATGTTATGGATAGTTTGAATGTAATGTGAGAGATAGTATGGATGTAATGTTAGAGATAGTATGGATGTAATGTTATGGATAGTTTGAATGTAATGTGAGAGATATCATGGATGTAATGTGAGAGATAGTATGGATGTAATGTTATGGATAGTTTTAATGTAATGTGAGAGATAGTATGGATGTAATGTTAGAGATAGTATGGATGTAATGTGAGAGATAGTATGGATGTAATGTGAGAGATAGTATGGATGTAATGTTAGAGATAGTATGGATGTAATGTGAGAGATAGTATGGATGTAATGTGAGAGATAGTATGGATGTAATGTGAGAGATAGTATGGATGTAATGTGAGAGATAGTATGGATGTAATGTGAGAGATAGTATGGATGTAATGTGAGAGATAGTATGGATGTAATGTGAGAGATAGTATGGATGTAATGTGAGAGATAGTATGGATGTAATGTGAGAGATAGTATGGATGTAAAGTGAGAGATAGTATGGATGTAATGTGAGAGATAGTATGGATGTAATGTGAGAGATAGTATGGATGTAATGTGAGAGATAGTATGGATGTAATGTGAGAGATAGTATGGATGTAATGTGAGAGATAGTATGGATGTAATGTGAGAGAGGGTCGAGGCGTATATGGGGAAAGAGTTATGAAAATATGTTGATCATACTTTTTTGAACTGTCTTTATTACTTTTATAATGTTTCTGATATTGTAGCCCAGAAGTCGACCAGAAGTCGACCAGAATCGAACAGAATTCAACCACAAGTCGACCAAAAGTCGACCAAAGGTCAACCAGAAGTCTAAGAGCAGTCGACCTGAAGTCGACAAGAAGTTGATCAGAAGTGGCCCGGAATTCGAATAGAAGTCGACCAGAAGTTGACCAGAAGTTGACCAAACGTTGAATAGAAGTTGACCAAACGTTGAATAGAAGTCGACCATAATTTGACCAGAAGTCGACCAGAAGTTGACCAGAAATAGACCATAATTTGAACTGAAGTGGACCAGGAGTTGACCAAAAGTCCACCAGAAGTTGACGAGAAGTCGACCAGAAGTCCATCAAACGTTGACCAGAAGTCGATCAGAGGTTTTGTTTCATACCATATGAGGGCATCAGCTCAAGTCCAAGGTTTTGTTTCACATCATAGAAGGGCCTCAGCTCAGGTCCAAGGTTTTTGTTTCATACCATAGGTGGGCCTCAGCTCAAGGTCAAGGTATATCAACTTTCATTTCGTAGAGTTACTATCAATCCTATTCCCTCCTTCTATCAGTGGCTTAGCTAGGGTTCTTGCCTCCCAGGGCGGGTCAAGATTTAAACCGCCACTTCCGATAAAAAAAAAACCTATTCGATTAACCGACAATGCTGCATCTCCATATCGAGAGAAAAAGGACAGCATGGGGCGGACGACACCCACCCTCACCCCCTAATCCTACGCCACCGCCTTCAATAACTAACTTTTTCTTAGTTTGACGTCAAGCTCATTTCTAAATAATATATAAAAGAATGGCACAATTTTTTTGGCGAGTTATGTTTCAAAAAATATTTATAACTAGAACCAATCCCGTAAAACGCCCGGCCTTTGGAACATATTCTTCCTGACCACATGTGAAGCTTGCTTCAGGACCAACGCCTACCTTACTTTTGGTTAGCAGCACTCGCATGTCATCCCAGACTTTATCGTCTGATTTGCTAGAGATGATGGGTTAGGCAGTTACATGTCATCCTAGGCTTTATCGCCTGACTTTCTAGAGATGATTGGGTAAGGCAGTTACATGTCATCCTAGGCTTTATCGCCTGACTTTCTAGAGATGATTGGGTTAGGCAGTTACATGTCATCCTAGGCTTTATCGCCTGACTTTCTAAGAGATGATTGGGTTAGGCAGTTAGATGCCATCCTAGGCTTTATCGCCTGACTTTCTAGAGATGATTGGGTTAGGCAGTTACATGTCATCCTAGACTTTATCGCCTGACTTTCTAAGAGATGATTGGGTTAGGCAGTTACATGTCATCCTAGGCTTTATCGCCTGACTTTCTAGAGATGATTGGGTTAGGCAGTTACATGTCATCCTAGGCTTTATCGCCTGACTTTCTAGAGATGATTGGGTTAGGCAGTTACATGTCATCCTAAGCTTTATCGCCTGACTTTCTAGAGATGATTGGGTTAGCAGGACTTGGTAAAATCACGGCTTAAAATTCTCCGTTTGTGATATGTACTGAGATGAATTTAAGCACGCGGGGAGACACACAAATAAATTCACTTTTTAAACTTGACATATCATTGCCGCAAACAAAAACAACAAGCCACCAGCATGGAGGGAGAAAAGAATGCTAGAATACAATTTTCAAATTTGAACCACCAAGAAAATAATTCTTTGTCCAAAGACCTTGCTGAAAAAAGAATGTGAGTCAGAGCCAATTATCTAGATAGATTCTATCGCTGGAGACGTTCAGATATCTGAGAGCGCCACAACAAAATAAAAATATACAAATTTGTATCCCAGACTTACCTGGTCAGGCTGATCAACATTGTTGTAAAGGAAGCATTCAAACAGGCATACACGAATGAGCAGATTTGACTCAACAAGCCTATTTCAACTAAACCAAACATTTAAAAAATGCTTTACAAAATGAACAACTTTTGCTGTCATACATTTTGCGACCAGCTCCACATCTTCAGGCACAAATATTTCCACTCATTGGAAAATTTAGAGTTGCATATTTTGCATAAAGGGGTCATCATATGAAAACAATTGTCTTAACTTGACAAGACTCTGATGAACATTCATAAATGAACATAATGCAGTTATCAAAACAATAGCCGTCTCTTTTTTTACACTCTCTTTTTTTACACGTTGTATAAATATATTTGTTAATGTGAAAAAAATGCACGCGCAATGATCTAGTTTTAAAAAGCAACCGATGTACATCGTGCGTAGGCTTCTCAGCCAATCAAATACTAGCTTTTACACTATCAAAGCTCAACCAATCAAATACTAGCTTTTACACTATCAAAGCTCAACCAATCAAATACTAGCTTTTACACTATCAAAGCTCAACCAATCAAATACTAGCTTTTGCACTCTCAAAGCTCAGCCAATCAAATACTAGCTTTTGCACTATCAAAGCTCAACCAATCAAATACTAGCTTTTGCACTCTCAAAGCTCAACCAATCAAATACTAGCTTTTGCACTCTCAAAGCTCAACCAATCAAATACTAGCTTTTGCACTCTCAAAGCTCAGCCAATCAAATACTAGCTTTTGCACGCTCAAAGCTCAGCCAATCAAATACTAGCTTTTGCACTATCAAAGCTCAGCCAATCAAATACTAGCTTTTGCACTCTCAAAGCTCAGCCAATCAAATACTAGCTTTTGCACTCTCAAAGCTCAGCCAATCAAATACTAGCTTTTGCACTCTCAAAGCTCAGCCAATCAAATACTAGCTTTTGCACGCTCAAAGCTCAGCCAATCAAATACTAGCTTTTGCACTCTCAAAGCTCAGCCAATCAAATACTAGCTTTTGCACTCTCAAAGCTCAACCAATCAAATACTAGCTTTTGCACTCTCAAAGCGCAACCAATCAAATACTAGCTTTTGCACTCTCAAAGCTTAACCAAACATTAACATATGAAATACTGACTTGATACTCTCAAAGCTCAACTATAAATTGACCAATGAAATACCAAATCCCGTACTCTCAAAGATCAACCAAACATTTACCAATACTTTTCTGACGTGTACACTCTCAAAGACCAACCAAAAATGTACCAATACGTTTCTGACATGTGTACTCTCAAAGAACAAACAAACATTTCTACAGAGCGTCACCTCATATCTAATCATTGGGATTTCAAAATTGTGCAAAAAAGGCAGAGGGGGATAATTTGAGGAAAAATGTGTTTTGTTTTTCATTTGGCAGAACGATTAGACGAATGAATCCAATGACACGTTAACCAGGGGAAAGGACATGAATTAATAATCCTGGTTTAAAAAAAAAAATACACGGTGTGAACTGCATTGTGACAGATAACAATACACGGTGTGAACTGCATTGTGACATATGACAATATGCGGTGTGGACTGCATTGTGACAGATGACAATACGCAGTGTGGACTGCATTGTGACAGATGACAATACATGGTGTGAACTGCATTGTGACAGATGACAATACACGGTGTGAACTGCATTGTGGCAGATGACAATACACAGTGTGGACTGCAATGTGACAGATGACAATACACAAGTGTGGACTGCATTGTGACAGATGACAATACACGTTGTGAACTGATTGTGACAGATGACAATATGCGGTGTGAACTGCATTGTGACAGATGACAATACACAGTGTGAACTGTTTTGTGACAGATGACAATACACTGTGTGAATGGCATTGTGACAGATGACAATACGCCGTGTGGACTGCATTGTGACAGATGGCCTTTCTTCCTCTGCACCTAGTTTTTATGACTGATCCCCGAATGCAAACCTTACATATCATATTGAGTGGTTCTGTTGTTACTGCAAATGTCCATATCATCCGTTTGACAACCCCCCCCACCCCACCACTTATCTTCTTTTTTTTTTCCCAATCGGGACAATAGTTGCCTGGCAGGCCATTCAAACTTTCTTAAAATTTCTTCACTTTAAACCTGGCTATAGTACTCCTTGAAGAACATCTGGCTACACCACCAGAAATGGCGAGACACTCAAATTAATTTGATCCTTTTTTATTTTATGTTTGGCACATTTATCACAGGGGAAATGTGTCTATTGAGAGAAAGTGAGTGAGAGTGAGAGAGAGAGAGAGAGAGAGAGAGAGAGAGAGAGAGAGAGAGAGAGAGAGAGAGAGAGAGTGTGTGTGTGTGTGTGTGAGAGAGAGTGTGAGTGTGTGAGAGAGAGTGTGTGTGTGTGTGACTTGATCTTTACAGACTTTTAGAGTAACGATAGAGTGATAGAATCACTATTCACCATTTAGAATTGATATGACAAATTCATATGTCATTATTTACAAGTCTTTCATTCACATGTCCTCCATTCAATTGTAATCCATTCACATGTCCTCCATACACATGCCCCCTATTTACATGTCCATTCCCATTCTTTTAGAGCCATTGAAATATCCCCAATTCCTATCACCCGATGAGCATTTCCTAATTGACATTTCCCCAAATGAATTTTCCCAAAAAGTTTACAATCACCTAATTAACATTCCCCAAAAGAAATTCCTTAAACTGACATTCCTAAGACTGACATTCACAAAGTGTCATTCCCAAGACTAAGATGCACGAAATGGACATTACCAAACTGGAATTCCCAAGACTGGGATTTCCCGGCCAATTAACATTGTGTGACAGTGACATTCCTAGCATTGTGTGACAATGTCATTAACAGCAACTGAATGAACCAAGGTAAACGTGAAGAAAACAAACATGACGTTCTCACATTAGCTTCAACGTAACAATAGAAACAGAAATGATGAATCGTTTCGTATTTCCACATGGAAATGTCATCACGGTATATGCAAGTCCTGACTTGTAGGTCCTGGCTCGAAGGTCCTAACTCGTAGGTCCTGAAACACCAGCACAAAGTTTTTCACCGTAAACAGTGTGGGAAAGGTCAATGTTTCCAAAGAAAGAAAAAAATTCGATGTCCGCCATGTCTGCCAGCGAGGCTTGAAGAGTTATGTCCCGGCTTGAAGAGTTATGTCCCGGAACACACTGTCAATATTATGAATCCAGGCCCCGCCCAGTTCACATAAGTTTCTCAGAAAATCTTGCAAGGACAATTGGCAGTTCAAGTTAGTGATGTTTTAAAAAGGTAATTGTGATGATGTTCTGTTAGATCATTCAAGTAAATTATCGATTACATTCGACGTCAAGAAATAATCAATTCCCCCAAAATTCAATGACAACATTTGTCGAAGGAATCACAGTGTTAAAACATCGGTAGGAGATGACGGGGTAATATGTGACAGCCTGATGAATTGCCCGCTAGACAGCTGTCTTGTCTTACAGCAGCTTGCCTTCTGATGTGTTGACCACACGATAGCGGTAGGGGCTTTCAGATATTTGCCTGCGATGGATGGGCAACTCAGTGTAGTATGGGCTTACAGCAGCTTGCCTTCTGATGCGTTGACCACACGATAGCGGTAGAGGCTTTCATAGATTTGCCTGCGATGGATGGGCAACTCAGTATAGTATGTGCAACTCAGTGTAGTATGGCCTTACAGCAGCTTGCCTTCTGATGGGTTGGCCACACGATAGCGGTAGAGGCTTTCTGCTATTGGCCTGCGATGGACGGGCAACTCAGTGTACAGCATCTTGCCTCAGATTTTTTCCCCACAAGAAAGCGATATGGGCTTCAGTCTGAAACGAGCACTCAGGATTCTTTGGTTAGCAACAGATTCCAATTTGGTTTGGGGACGTCTGGTCGAAGACATCTGAAAGTCTGGTAATTTGGTAAGGGAGGTAAGAGTATCACAATTGTCTCTTGAGTTGTGAACGGAATAAATTAATTCATGGAGCTGGTCAAATAGCTCAAAAGCATGACGTCATGATAATCTGCTTTGCAGGATAAAGTGAATGACACCATATGAAGGTTCTGCGTGTAGACATTGGTGTTCAGATCGGTGTTCAGATTGGGGGTTCAGAGGATTGACAATTTGTTCACTTGACTTTCTTTGCCAAGTCAATAAATCCAGAGACAACTTTACCATACAATTGTTGGCATGTGTCAAAATTTTTCATTGGAATCAGGTTGTGCTAACATTACCATGGGTCAGTGTGAGGATGAGTTGAAGATTCACTTCATTGTGAAATTCAATCAGAGGTTCACAACAAAAACATTAATTTATTTTAAATCCTATCTCAGTGGCACAACCGGAATGGTTTCCATGACGCTCTCTCGTCTCCTTGACTTAAACTTGACATCCAACCATGGGATAAACTGAGTGACTAAGCCACGGCGAGACGTTGGCCGACTGAAAACAGCAAGCCAAAGTTGTTGACCAACTGTCACAGCTGTCCAGTCGAATCCAACTGAAAGGATTCAGTGACTTGGAACGCCTCCAGTAAACAAACTCAAATGACGTGGTACACATGAGCTTCGCTTGGTCAATGTCTTTGTTTCAACTTCAACCAGAAATCAACTTTTATTATTTATTTTTTTATCTCTCTTGGATTCATTCAATTGTTTATTCTAATCTTAGCAAAAATATTTCTAATTCTCTTTGCATTATCATTATATATATATATATATATATATATATATATATATATATATATATATATATATATATTATATATCTATTTTTTTATTTATATATATATATATATATATATATATATATATATATATATTAGATAACTGATTTAGTATTTTAATAACAGAACTTTGTTTGTGGTAAACCAAATTGTTCCACACAAAAAGTGAAATTAAAACAGGTTTTAAAATAAATCCGACAGCTTCATTCTTTGGGTAAAGACATTTGGTCAAATGATTCTTTGGGCAAAGACATTTGGTCAAATGATTCTTTGGGTAAAGACATCCGGTTAGAATATTTTGAAATTCCGTAAAACGAAATATTACCCAACTTTCAGCTCTACCAGGAACCAAATTGGGTCGGACATCCCTAAAGTTTGTTCTGTGGTGATCTCTTCCTGGAACAAAAACTCTCAATGCTGTGTTGAAATCAAAATAGATTTCAAAATATACCACAGTGGATAATTTTCGAAGAAATTGTAGAGGTCCATTGAAGATTATTTCTCTTTTTTGTGTATCTCGTCCCCCTGAAACTTTCTTGATCAATCTACACATCCTATTTCGTATACGCTTTGTTTTTATCCACAGTGGCATCCAAAGTGGATGTTACAGGATACGTAAACTGACTAAGAATCTGACAAGAGATGACCATGATGGAGGGCTAGCATCAAGCCTTGAAGCATTCAATTTGTATTTGAAGGTTCACATCATGGACAGAACACCACGGGCAGCACAACGAACCTGCACCCCTAGAAGAGCAACCCCCCCCCCCCGAGTGCTTCACCGGCGCCATTGCCTGGAACATCAGTTCCAATCCAACTCCTCCCCTTTCAAGAAATTTCTCTAGGGCTAGCATCAAGCCTTGAAGCATTCAATTTGTATTTGAAGGTTCACATCATGGACAGAACCCCACGGGCAGCACAACGAACCTGCACCCCTAGAAGAGCAACCCCCCCCCCCGAGTGCTTCACCGGCGCCATTGCCTGGAACATCAGTTCTAATCAAACTCCTCCACTTTAAAGAAATTTCTCCACTGAGGTCCAACGTTGACGGGGCTGGTCACCGAGGACTTGTTGCAGAAGGTTGTCTCCTCCTCGAATGCATCGGAATCTAATGATCTGTTAGTGGGATGAAAGAAAAGGAGTGGTGTCAGAAGTGAATAACAACAATGAATATGTATGAAATTACATGTGATTTCATATTAGATAAAATTTGACTAGACAGTGATAATATACAAGATTATAAGAAAATTATTACTTGTCAAAAAATACTTGTTTATAGATTTACAAAGGCAGATCTCATAAAATGTGTTAATTTATTGATAATAAATGTGTTAAATAATTGATAAGAAATGTGTTAAATTATTGATAAGAAATGTGTTAATTTATTGATAAGACATGTGTTAATTCATTAGCCAAAAAAAAGTATTAATTTCCTAGCAAAAGGCAGTGGGCGTCCAACGAAGGACGCGTTCGTTTGTCCAGGGGAGATTTTAATCAGACGAAATCGGTGAAATTTTCCGGCCTTTCGCTCAAATCTTTTATCTACAAAACTTTGTTTTCCTGGATATCTCTAAATGATGGATATGCGGACCGAAGGGTAAATAAACTGTGTGTTTTAACAAATATTATCCAAGGAAGGACGTCAATGTATTATATAATCATCTTGAATGTCTTATATAATCATCTTTAATATCTTATATAAAGCTCTTGACTGTCTTATATAAACATCTTGAAAGTCTTATATAAACACCTTGAATGTCTTAAACATCTTGAATGTCTCATATAATCAACTTAAATGTCTTATATAATCATCTTGAATGTCTTATATAAACATCTTGAAAGTCTTATATAATCATCTTGAATGTCTTATATAATTATCTTGAATGTCTCATATAATCAACTTGAATGTCTCATATAATCAACTTGAATGTCTTATATAAACATCTTGAATGTCTAATATAAAATCTTGAAAGCCTTATATAATCATCTTGAATGTCTAATACAAACATCTTGAATGTCTTATATAATCATCTTGAACGCTAATATAAACACCTTGAATGTCTCTTACAAACATCTTGAATGTCTTAGATGCATCATCCAATAGAGCACAGACTTCAACGAATGATTTAATCCTATCACCAGGTCAGATGGTGGGCTTCAATGCATGGTTACAAAATGTGATCCAAATGATAGATTTCAATGCATGACATTTAATCAGGTGCAGTTTACCTGTGCTGCATGATGTTAAAATCTCATCAGAATGTGAATATCATACTACGAACAGCGACATGAATGACCCATGATGTTGGGCATGAGACCAGATTGGTGGGAGGGGAGACCAGCTTGGTGGGAGGGGAGACCAGCTTGGTGGGAGGGGAGACCAGCTTGGGGGGAGGGGAGACCAGCTTGGTGGGAGGGGGAGACCAGCTTGGTGGGAGGGGAGACCAGATTGGTGGGAGGGGGAGACCAGGTTGGTGGGAGGGGAGACCAGCTTGGTGGGAGGGGAGACCAGCTTGGTGGGAGGAGAGACCAGCTTGGTGGGAGGGGAGACCAGCTTGGTGGGAAGTGTGTCGGCCCTCAGCAGCGTCCAGATATTGCGTTCAGTTAGCGAAACACGTTTATAAATGGGCTGTCAATATTGCTTTAAGCCAGCAAAGCATGCTTATAAATGGGCTGCCAATATTTCCTACAACTAGTAAAACATACTTATAAATTTGCTGTCAATATTACATTCGGCCTGCTAAACTTGTTTATAAATTGACTGTCAATGGAAGCCCCTGCCAGCCAGTATTAACTGACAGAGGCGCTATCCTGAATGTGACAAGTGCACCTGAAGCTGTCACTGACCTTGCGTGTTGTAATAAACGATTGGCTCTTTATGATTAATTGTCACAATGCCAGTGCGCTATTTCAAGTGTTCATAATTTATAGCATTTTCGCTACTCCTTCCATCGTTTAAAAGATGCCTTCTATCATTTTCGCTACCACTTCCACCGTTTACAAGATGCCTTCTACCATTTTCGCTACCACTTCCACTGTTTAAAAGATGCCTTCTACCATTTTCGCTATGCCTTCCACCGTTTAAAAGATGCCTTCTACCATTTTCGCTACGCCTTCCACCGTTTAAAAGATGCTTTCCTATCATTTTCGCTACTCCTTCCACCGTTTAAAAGATGCCTTCTACCATTTTCGCTACCACTTCCACCGTTTAAAAGATGCCTTCTATCATTTTCGCTACCACTTCCACCGTTTAAAAGATGCCTTCTACCATTTTCGCTGCCACTTCCACCGTTTAAAAGATGCCTTCTACCATTTTCGCTACCACTTCCACCGTTTAAAAGATGCCTTCTATCATTTTCGCTACCACTTCCACTGTTTAAAAGATGCCTTCTACCATGGCGTTGGAGCATTCTCCTGGATACACATCTAATTCTTAACCTCATCGCCTCCAGACCTATATTTCCTGCTTTCACCAAAGTCCCTACATATGGGTTGCCCTAAGCAATCTGATAGCTCCAGTATGGTACTTCTCATGTAATTTTGCGCTTGTCCTAACTGACTTCTCGATATATTTGATCTGTAAGTTCATCATTAGTGGAACGATTGTCTTGACTTTAGGACAGATTTGATCTATACGTTGATCATCAGTGGGAATGAACACACTCATGTCTACCTCTTTGTATCAGGGAGTATGTCTTAATGAACCTGTCTCGAAATCAGTCTTAATAATGCCATGGATCGTTGTCTCCGAGTCCATCTCTATATCTGGGATACAGTCTTAATGTCTTGTCTTGATACCCGTCTATTTGTCTCTGTCTGTAAGATTCGGTCTCATATCTGTGTCCATGCCTGTGTCTCTCTGTGTCCATGCCTGTGTCTCTCTGTGTCAGCGACATGATCCAACATTTTCTCAGGACCTCAACATGATCCAACATTTTCTCAGGACCTCAAGACACACTTCATTTGCCCCCAACCGTGCCACATTCCCAATCACCACTCCACCCTATCTCCCCCCCCCTTGTGTTCCACTGTCCACCCTATACGCCCAGCCAATGATGATCAAAACCACTTGTTCACCCGTAATCAAATACAGACTGAGAAACTCGGTCGTTCGTTTATTATCGATCAGCGCGTTGGGCCGGCTCGTCAAAACTGGAGTTATGGGGGAGACAAGGGAAGCCAAGTCTGGTGGGCTGGGTGCATAATGAACTCTCCATCTATTAGGAACAATAACAGGGTCTCAGGATAAAAAAACAAAAAAACAAAAAACACACACCATTGTTGGCGGCCCTCCTCCCTAACCAAGATTCGCGAGAGCTGGCAGAAACGGCAGGCTGAGAGAGATTAAAACATACAGGGAGTTGGCATGTCATTATTGATTATCGTCCTCAGAGACCCAAAGAGCGGGACCAGAAATAACGTCTTTACTTCTTTATTTGCTCTGTCTTGTTCCGCTTGTAAGACAAAGCCGTTGAAAGATGATCGCATGGAGCAGCCCACGTGACAGGGTGTGGTTTCAATAACGAGATTGTCTTTAAAAGTAATGTTCAATTATGTATTGCAGACTTTTTAGGCAATGAGTTCTAAAGGGTTTTTTAAAAAAAATAGGTGGTATCATGGGACATGATCTTTGGACATAGAACAGAAGACATCTGCGGGCAGGTAGGGTGAGCTATTGGGAGAATGGGAGGAGAGTGCATCGGTGGCAGGAATGGTGAACTATTGGGAGAATGTGAGGAGAGAGCATCGGTGGCAGGAATGGTGAACTATTGGGAGAATGTGAGGAGAGTGCATCGGTGGAAGGAATGGTGAACTATTGGGCGAATGTGAGGAGAGAGCATCGGTGGCAGGAATGGTGAACCATTGGGAGAATGGGAGGAGAGAGCATCGGTGGCAGGAATGGTGAACTATTGGCAGAATGGGAGGAGAGGGTATCGGTGGCAGGAATGGTGAACTATTGGGAGGAGAGGGTATCGGTGGCAGGAATGGTGAACTATTGGGAGAATGGGAGGAGAGGGTATCGGTGGCAGGAATGGTGAACTATTGGGAGAAAGGGAGGAGAGGGTATCGGTGGAAGGAATGGTGAGCAATTGGGAGAATGGGAGAAGAGGGTGTCAGTGGCAGGAATGTTGAGCAATAGGGAGAATGGGAGGAGAGGATATCGGTGGCAGGAATGGTGAACTATTGGGAGAATGGGAGGAGAGAGCATCGGTGGCAGGAATGGTGAACTATTAGGAGAATGTCATCAGAGATCTGTGGAATACGGTGATGTAGATATGGCTGGTTGATAGGGAAATAACAATCTAATGCAACGAAAAAGAAATGTAAAACAAATGTTAAGGTGACCAAAGGGTTTTGTGAAAATGTGGTGATTCAATGCAACCGGGATGTTACGAAATGGTCATGTGAGGAAATTGTGATGCAGCCAAATTGTGAAACTTCTTGAAGTGTCAAGACTCATGAGTGAGTGCCAAAAATAACTTGTCAAGCAATGTCGTTTTGTCTATCAGAAGCCCAACCACCAACACACCTAAAAGCCCAACCACACACACACCTAAAAGACCAACCACAAACACCTATAAGCCCAACCACACACACCTATACGCCCAACCACACACACATCTATAAGCCCAACCACACACACCTATAAGCCCAACCACACACACCTATAAGCCCAACCACCCACACACCTCAAAGGCCAACCACCCACACACCTAAAAGGCGAACCACCCACACACCTAAAAGGCGAACCACCCACACACCTAAAAGGTCAACCATCCACACACCTATAAACCCAACCACCCACACACCTATAAGCCCAACCAACCACACACCTATAAGCCCAACCAACCACACACCTATAAGCCAAACCAACCACACACCTATAAGCCCAACCAACCACACACCTATAAGCCCAACCACCCACAGACCTATAAGCCCAAACACACACACACACCTATAATACCAACCACCCACACACCGAGCCCAACCACACACACACCTATAAGCCCAACTACCCACACGCCAACTTAAGTATTTATAAAAAGCAAAGTAGAGTAAGAACTCGTCCAGTGAAGTCTCTACGCGAAGAATGTTTTCTTATCATGTGCCAGTGTCAGTACCAGTGTCAGGGTCAGTGCCAGTGTCAGTACCAATGTCAGGGTCAGTGCCAGTGTTAGTACTAGTGTTGGGTCAGTGTCAGTGCCAGTGCCAGTGTCAGAGCTAGTGTCAGTTTACATGGCCTCAGATTGAAGCCTATTCTCTTTCGGTCCATTTTTACAATTTGAAATATGTATACGTATATAAATATATAAATATTTATATGTATATATCTTTAATGCTGATTACTTTATGATAAAATCACGTGGTTACCATCCACAGCAGTGAATCCAACCTTTTGTTTACATCCACGTCCCACCTGAGAGGGTTTAAAGTCTCTCACACCCACTGTGGATGATCTTTTTAAAAAAATAATATTAGTGGTGGTTCCTCCATGGTTTGGGCTTAGTAATCAAAAGGCCTTTTTTTTAAAGCCTAAATGACACCATTTTTATTCGGTAAATGTATTTCCACTACAGTAATTGTAAAACAATAAAAGGGGTGTTAACTTTCAAAAAGTGACCCCCCCCACCCCCTTTCCCCAAAGTCCCTCAGTTCCCTTCGGTGTAACGCCACTGAAATCAACAGCAATGATGACCTTCGGTGTAAAGCCACTGAAACCAACAGCAATGATGACCTTCGGTGTAAAGCCGCTGATACCAACAGCAATGATGACCTTCGGTGTAAAGCCGCTGATACCAACAGCAATGATGACCTTCGGTGTAAAGCCGCTGAAACCAACAACAATGATGACCTTCGGTGTAAAGCCGCTGATACCAACAACAATGCTGACCTTCGGTGTAAAGCCGCTGAAACCAACAACAATGATGACCTTCGGTGTAAAGCCGCTGAAACCAACAACAATGATGACCTTCGGTGTAAAGCCGCTGAAACCAACTTCCTTTGGAAAGTCAACACACTTACAATGTCATAGTTTAAGTACCCCCCCTCACCCTCCAATAGCCTCCATGTTGCCTGAGCGGTGGACCTCCCAAAGTTGGGAACCAGGGGGAACGCCGATCTAATGACTGGTGCAGACATACAGGCAAATAGTCCAAGTAGACTAACCTCCTATCACTTCGGCCATACCATTGTTAGTCGGCCGAACCATTTTGGGCTCACTGTACCTTTTTTTGGTCAGTGGTACCATTGTTGACTAGCCGTACCACTGTTGACTAGCCGTCAGTGGTACCTTTGTTGGTCGGTCGTACCGTTTTTGGTCAACCGTACCATAATTGGTCGGCCGTACAAAATGTCCTAAAGCATACAAAATGTCCTTAAGTAAACCAACTGTCCTTAAGCATAACAAATGTCCTTAAGTATACAAAATGTCCTTAAGTATTCCAAATGTCCTTAAGTATACCAAATGTCCGTAAGTATACCAAATGTCCTTAAGTATACCAAATGTCCTTGAGTATACCAAATGTCCTTATACCAAATGTCCTTATACCAAATGTCCTTATACCAAATGTCCTTATACCAAATGTCCGTAGGTATACCAAATGTCCTTAAGTATACAAAATGTCCTTAGGTATACAAAATGTCCTTAGGTATACCAGATGTCCTTAAGTATACCAAATGTACTTAAGTATAACAAATGTCCTTAAATATACCAAATGTCCCTAAGTATACCAAATGTCCTTAAGTATACCAAATGTTCTTAAGTATACTACCTATCACCAAAACAAATCAACACACACGGGTGAAGTCAACAGAATTGTGGAAGGGGAAGTGGCGGAAAAGGGTGGGGGGTGGGGGAGCTACAATAACGCATAAAATCATTACGCTTCTTAACAGGGACAGAAAATCCATTTACAATAGATAATTTTACTCTTGAATGATAAGAGCAAGACACATTCAGATTAAACACTTGAAGAAAAAAAAACGTCAGCAATGATGACCTTCGGTGTAAAGCCACTGATACCAACAGCAATGATGACCTTCGGTGTAAAGCCACTGATACCAACAACAATGATGACCTTCGGTGTAAAGCCACTGATACCAACAACAATGATGACCGTCAGTGTAAAGCCACTGATACCAACAACAATGATGACCTTCGGTGAAAAGCCACTGATACCAACAACAATGATGACCTTCGGTGTAAAGCCACTGATACCAACAACAATGCTGACCTTCGGTGTAAAGCCATTGATACCAACAACAATGATGACCTTCGGTGTAAAGCCACTGATACCAACAACAATGATGACCTTCGGTGTAAAGCCACTGATAACAACAACAATGATGACCTTCGGTGTAAAGCCACTGATACCAACAACAATGATGACCTTCGGTGTAAAGCCACTGATACCAACAACAATGATGACCTTCGGTGTAAAGCCACTGATACCAACAACAATGATGACCTTCGGTGTAAAGCCATTGATACCAACAACAATGATGACCTTCGGTGTAAAGCCACTGATACCAACAACAATGATGACCTTCGGTGTAAAGCCACTGATACCAACAACAATGATGACCTTCGGTGTAAAGCCATTGATACCAACAACAATGATGACCTTCGGTGTAAAGCCACTGATACCAACAACAATGATGACCTTCGGTGTAAAGCCATTGATACCAACAACAATGATGACCTTCGGTGTAAAGCCATTGATACCAACAACAATGATGACCTTCGGTGTAAAGCCACCGATAACAACCCCTTTACCTCTCATGATGAGATGGACGGCTAGGACGAGACGCTCATCACCAAGATCAGACTTGGGCCAATGTATTGGGTTACTTAGTTCAAGGTCCCAACTGTATTTATAGCTTTCATTCCGGCCTTTCATATCTTTCATCTCGGCCATATATCAACTGTATTTATATCTTAGATTCCCGCATTATATCAACTGTATAGATATTTAGATCACTGCCTTTTATCAACGGTAATTATATCTTAGATCACTGCCTTATATCAACTGTATTTATATCTTAGATTCCCGCATTATATCAACTGTATAGATATTTAGATCCCGGCCTTTTATCAACGGTAATTATGTCTTAGATCACTGCCTTATATCAACTGTATTTATATCTTAGATTCCCGCATTATATCAACTGTATAGATATTTAGATCCCGGCCTTTTATCAACGGTAATTATATCTTAGATCACTGCCTTATATCAACTGTATTTATATCTTAGATTCCCGCATTATATCAACTGTAATTATATCTTAGATCACTGCCTTATATCAACTGTATAGATATTTAGATCCCGGCCTTTTATCAACGGTAATTATATTTTAGATCACGGCCTTATATCAACGGTACTTATATCTTAGATCACTGCCTTTTATCAACTGTAATTATATCTTAGATCACTGCCTTATATCAACTGTAATTATATCTTAGATCACTGCCTTATATCAACTGTAATTATATCTTAGATCACTGCCTTATATCAAACTGCCTTATATCAACTGTAATTATATCTTAGATCACTGCCTTATATCAACTGTAATTATATCTTAGATCACTGCCTTATATCAACTGTAATTATATCTTAGATCACTGCCTTATATCAACTGTAATTATATCTTAGATCAC
Organism: Lymnaea stagnalis; assembly: GCA_964033795.1. Taxonomy (NCBI): domain Eukaryota; kingdom Metazoa; phylum Mollusca; class Gastropoda; family Lymnaeidae; genus Lymnaea; species Lymnaea stagnalis. The sequence continues at coordinate 65,303 of CAXITT010001155.1, read as the reverse complement.
TGCCTTATATCAACTGTAAGTATATCTTAGATCACTGCCTTATATCAACTGTAATTATAACTTAGATCCCGGTCTTATATCAACTGTAATTATATCTTAGATCACTGCCTAATATCAACTGTAATTATATCTTAGATCACTGCCTTATATCAACTGTATAGATATTTAGATCCCGGCCTTTTATCAACGGTAATTATATCTTAGATCACTGCCTTATATCAACGGTAATTACATCTTAGATTACTGCCTTATATCAACTGTAATTATATCTTAGATCACTGCCTTTTATCAACTGTAATTATATCTTAGATCACTGCCTTATATCAACTGTATTTATATCTTAGATCCCGGTCTTATAACAACTGTATTTATATCTTAGATCCCGGTCTTATATCAACTGTATTTATATCTTAGATCCTGGTCTTATATCAACTGTATTTATATCTTAGATCCCGGTCTTATATCAACTGTATTTATATCTTAGATCCCGGTCTTATATCAACTGCATTTATATCTTAGATTCCGTTCTTATATCAACTGTATTTATACCTTAGATCCCGTTCTTATATCAACTGTATTTTTATCTTAGATCCCGGTCTTATATCAACTGTATTTATATCTTAGATCCCGGTCTTATATCAACTGTATTTATATCTTATATCCTGGTCTTATATCAACTGTATTTATATCTTAGATCCCGGTCTTATATCAACTGTATTTATATCTTATATCCCGGTCTTATATCAACTGTATTTCTATCTTAGATCCCGGTCTTACATCAACTGTATTTATATCTTATATCCTGGTCTTATATCAACTGTATTTATATCTTATATCCCGGTCTTATATCAACTGTATTTATATCTTATATCCTGATCTTATATCAACTGTATTTATATCTTAGATCCCGGTCTTATATCAACTGTATTTATATCGTAGATCCCGGTATATCTTAGATCCCGGTCTTACATCAACTGTATTTATATCTTATATCCTGGTCTTAAATCAACTGTATTTATATCTTAGATCCCGGTCTTACATCAACTGTATTTATATCTTAGATCCCGGTCTTATATCAACTGTATTTATATCTTAGATCCCGGTCTTACATCAACTGTATTTATATCTTAGATCCCGGTCTTACATCAACTGTATTTATATCTTAGATCCCGGTCTTACATCAACTGTATTTATATCTTGGATCCGGGTCTTTAATTTTTTTTTTAACATGAAATAAACACTGACGTCACTAATAGTATGACATATTTATTATGGCTTAAAATAACCTCAACAAAAGGATCCTTCATGGTCGATGACGCAAGATACACCCACCATTATCCCACTTCCTGTTCTGCTAACGCCCACCCCTTGGTCCAGCTGTTTGCCCGGTATTTTAGGAATAAAGCTGTTTTGTTATTTTGGAATACTGCCCCCCCCTCCCCTCCTGTTCGAGCGCGGTGAGTCTCTCTCCTCGTCCAAGATATCAACCTTTGACCTGTGCGGCTTATTCCGGGCAATGTTACATCAAAAAAGTGAGTAAATATTTACAGTAGGCGAAGTCAAGTGGAACAGTGCCGTACATTGTTTTCTTCATTTTTTTTTTTTAAAGCGCCATATTTTGAGCGGAACCTAGCGTATGCGCGACTTCCTTTCGGGACAAACAGGCACCACGATCACGCTACTTGGACAACGTCACCTGACTTGAGATGTGGGGGGAAATCTGGTCACACTGGGAACGAAATCTTTGATGAATTATACCTGATACTTTCTGAATAATAAATGAGCTGTACATTATTAGAACCATTCGAAGTCGGAGAAGCATGCCCCCCCTCCCCCCCCCACTCCCCTGGGTAATTTAAGTATTAACTCCCTTCTCCGAATATGGCTACTTTTAAACAGCATCCTCTTGGAAAGACTATAAAGGTCACAAATCTTCGATTACACACTTCCAATCTTTGATCTTTTGATTGACTTCACACTCATATCTTTGATCTCTTCATTGACTTAGGATTTATGGCAGTTCGAGAGCCTTCAAATATAAACTAAGTTAGCATGTCCATGGAACTGAAATTAAATACCTGTGTTACCATAAGTAACAGACATGAACTACCTGTATTACCTTAAGTAACAGACATGAACTACCTGTATTACCTTACGTTACAGACATGAACTACCTGTATTACCTTAAGTTACAGACATGAACTACCTGTATTACCTTAAGTTACAGACATGAACTACCTGTATTACCTTAAGTTACAGACATGAACTACCTGTATTACCTTAAGTTACAGACATGAACTACCTGTATTACCTTAAGTTACAGACATGAACTACCTGTATTACCTTAAGTTACAGACATGAACTACCTGTATTACCTTAAGTTACAGACATGAACTACCTGTATTACCTTAAGTTACAGACATGAACTACCTGTATTACCTTAAGTTACAGACATGAACTACCTGTATTACCTTAAGTTACAGACATGAACTACCTGTATTACCTTAAGTTACAGACATGAACTACCTGTATTACCTTAAGTTACAGACATGAACTACCTGTATTACCTTAAGTTACAGACATGAACTACCTGTATTACCTTAAGTTACAGACATGAACTACCTGTATTACCTTAAGTTACAGACATGAACTACCTGTATTACCTTAAGTTACAGACATGAACTACCTGTATTACCTTAAGTTACAGACATGAACTACCTGTATTACCTTAAGTTACAGACATGAACTACCTGTATTACCTTAAGTTACAGACATGAACTACCTGTATTACCTTAAGTTACAGACATGAACTACCTGTATTACCTTAAGTTACAGACATGAACTACCTGTATTACCTTAAGTTACAGACATGAACTACCTGTATTACCTTAAGTTACAGACATGAACTACCTGTATTACCTTAAGTTACAGACATGAACTACCTGTATTACCTTAAGTTACAGACATGAACTACCTGTATTACCTTAAGTTACAGACATGAACTACCTGTATTACCTTAAGTTACAGACATGAACTACCTGTATTACCTTAAGTTACAGACATGAACTACCTGTATTACCTTAAGTTACAGACATGAACTACCTGTATTACCTTAAGTTACAGACATGAACTACCTGTATTACCTTAAGTTACAGACATGAACTACCTGTATTACCTTAAGTTACAGACATGAACTACCTGTATTACCTTAAGTTACAGACATGAACTACCTGTATTACCTTAAGTTACAGACATGAACTACCTGTATTACCTTAAGTTACAGACATGAA
>CAXITT010001155.1:44971-58504 GCA_964033795.1 Lymnaea stagnalis | reverse complement strand
CCACAGGGCATAGTATCCACCCACAGGGCATAGTATCCACCCACAGGGCATAGTATCCACCCACAGGGCATAGTATCCACCCACAGGGCATAGTATCCACCCACAGGGCATAGTATCCACCCACAGGGCATCTTGTTTACTCAGAAACCTAAGTCACTGCGACTAGACTTAGAAGGGTTGGGATAGAAGAGGAGGGTTATAGGGGAGGGTTATAGGGGGGGGTATTTGGGAGGGTTATAGAAGAGGGTTAGAAGGGGTGGGATAGAAAGGGGGGGGGCCTAGAAATTCGAGACATGTAAACTTTAAAATATTTTTTCGTTTTTTATCCTACATTATTTCCATCACCGAGAGAGGGGTATCGCAGGGGTATGACCTGGGTATGGCAAGGGTATGACGGGTTGTGTGATGGGAAATATGGATAATTCAAGAGTTTGTTTTGATATTGGAAGGGGAACGTTGTGTGAGAGTTGGTAGAAATGATGATGATGCTTCTCCAGATAAACCACGGCATGCCACATGACCAGACGCTAAGAAATCCATTCTCAGATCGTAAATAAGAGTAGTGACCGGCGCGTGCTATAAATATTCATGTCATTTTTTGACTTGTGCTTGGTCGGCAACCTTGACAATGACAAGGCCATCCGGTCACATGCTTTTATTCTAAACTTTAAAGATATTAGACTCCTACAATTCTGTATGCGAATTTATTAGACTCCTACAATTCTGTATGCGAATTTTTGCCGAAACCAATATGTACGGCGCAAAGTCATTCTTATTGAAATGACTTCAATAGGAAGTTTGTTCGAAAATAAAGTAAATACAAAAAGGAACTAAAAATTATTTAGAAGTCTCTATTTTCCATCGCTTCTCACGTGTACATCCTCTTAAAAAAACGTTTTTTTTTTTTTTTGTTTTTTTTAAATTTTCCATTACACAAACTTCTAATCTAAAAAAAAAATTCTATTANCTTGGTCGGCAACCTTGACAATGACAAGGCCATCCGGTCACATGCTTTTATTCTAAACTTTAAAGATATTAGACTCCTACAATTCTGTATGCGAATTTATTAGACTCCTACAATTCTGTATGCGAATTTTTGCCGAAACCAATATGTACGGCGCAAAGTCATTCTTATTGAAATGACTTCAATAGGAAGTTTGTTCGAAAATAAAGTAAATACAAAAAGGAACTAAAAATTATTTAGAAGTCTCTATTTTCCATCGCTTCTCACGTGTACATCCTCTTAAAAAAACGTTTTTTTTTTTTTTTGTTTTTTTTAAATTTTCCATTACACAAACTTCGAATCTAAAAAAAAAATTCTATTAAAACAAACTTACATTCGATATAAACTTCCATTCTAACAAACTTCGAGTCTAAACAAATTCGACTTTCACAAACTTCCATTCTAACAAACTTCGATTCTAAACAAATTCGATTCTAACAAACTTACATTCTAACAAACTTACATTCTAACAACTTACATTCTGACAAACTTCTATTCTGACAAACATCGATTCTAAAAAACTTCCATTCTAACAAACGCACATTCGAACAAACTTACATTGTAACAAACTTCTATTCTAACAACCTTCCTGTCTACACATTGGTTTCGAAGAAATCAGTTTCGTGCTGTTGTTTCCGTAACCTTAAGCAAGAGCGGAAAGTAGTAGCACTTTTTTTTTTTTTTTTTTTTTGGGGGGGGGGGGGGTTTTTTCCCTTTTGGCTTGACCCAATAAATTTTAAATAACGGTTTTGAATTTGTTTAAGTTTTAAAAGAAAAGGTTTAGAAGCACTGCATTACTTAAATCTATGCTTTGTCAAAGTCACGTGGTAACTGACATGGAACCGTGTCAAAATGAAACACGCGCATGACAGCCTACCCGGGTCTAACTCCTCACTCACTGGTATGAGCCTGTGCCGCGCCGTGGAGATGATGCTAGGATGAAAGACATTCGGCATACAGAATCTCAAATACAGCGGAACCCCGCTAAAGCGCACCCCGCCATAACGCGAATTCGGATACAACACGGTCGTAGGGTGGCTCCCGAAATTTGAAATTCGTTTACTCCATCAGGCCTAAGTTCTTTGAAAATTGTATCCATTGCTTGGAAAGCCATTTTTTAAAGCGGAAAAAAAAAATCACAACTTGTCCAAAGATCGTAGAACATGAGCCTATGAACGCACCACGTTCTAACTGGTGTCAAAATTAATGCCGAAAACGAGGCTTTTCATGATAGAGTGATAGTCTGGTATTATCGGTCAATCTGTATTATCATTCAAACAAGTAAAAATTGGTAAATGTTTTTTAATGCACAGTAATAACCTTTCAATATATTAGCCATCGATTATTTTGAATATATCTGAATTAATGCATTCCTGTTAACATTCATCTGATGGTAAGGCGACTTTTGATCATTGTACATGTACACACGGATATGTTCCCTTCATCTGATGATAAGCCGACGTTTGATCATTGTACATGTACACACGGATATGTTCCCTTCATCTGATGATAAGCCGACTTTTGATCATTGTACATGTACACACGGATATGTTCCCTTCATCTGATGATAAGCCGACTTTTGATCATTGTACATGTACACACGGATATGTTCTAGCAAAATGTTAAATATTTTAAAACCGCGAATTAACGCGATCCGATTTGATGGACCCCGATCATCGCGATAAAGCGGGGTCCTACTGTATACAATTTTAAAGTAAAGCTCTTCTCTTTGGCGAACGCTGATGGATCCCAAGAGTTCCTTCGGCTTACCGTCAAAGTACGCAGCATGGGGATGGAAGAGGGTGACAGTTTTGGGAGTTAAACACATTAAAAAAAAAAAAAAGACGGGTACAAGTAAGTAAGGAAGGTACAGGTACGTAAGATGGGTACAAATAAGTAACATGAGTCGAAAGTAAGAAAGATGGGTGCAAATAAGTAACATGAGTCGAAAGTAAGAAAGATGGGTGCAAATAAGTAACATGAGTCGAAAGTAAGAAAGATGGGTGCAAATAAGTAACATGAGTCGAAAGTAAGAAAGATGGGTGCAAATAAGTAACATGAGTCGAAAGTAAGAAAGATGGGTGCAAATAAGTAGATTGGCACAAGTAGGTAAGATGGGTACAAATAAGTAAGATATATACATTAAGTAATATTCCTAACACTAATATCGTGATAGGCTTGATAAGTTCTCTTTCTTATCCTGGAATCATATTTTTACCAATTTTGAAAACAAAATGTATTTTCCCCACTGTCGTCGAGAGATGGGAAGTTCGTGCCAGAGGTGACAATGCCTCATCCTCAGACAAAAAAAAAATATTCTTAATACCAGGGCCCAGTTCATCCCACCCACACGTGTAGTGCCACACGCATATAGGGCCACACGCATAAAGTGCCACACGCATATGGTGCCCCACGCATACAACCCACGCATATAGTGCCCCACGCATACAACCCACGCCTAATGCTAAACGCTCACACAGCCACATCTTCTTATTTCACGCACACTCTAAAATCAAAATATCGAGTTATGTTGCAATAGCCAATCTTCAATATTTCTCCACCCACCCACCCGCCTCAACCTTTGTTGTGGGTAAACACCACATTTCCATTAATGTATCTCCATCATTAGCGAGCATTTCCTGATCTCCTCGCCTCCTGACATTTTTGAAAACCTCCAAAGGACATGATCGCATTAAAAGACACTCTAAGCCAAGAGCTCTTTATTTATTTTTTTTTCTTCTTCTTTTGTAGCGTACTTTAAAGATTAACTTTTTTTTCATTGGCTTCTTTCTAATTTTGTAAATCTGTTTACGAATCACGAGACAGTAATAAACGTCTCCTCTTTAAACCTCTTTCAACTGCCAAGACTCTCCGTTGGAACGCTTTATACTCTCGCTGGCAAAGGGGCAAATGGTTACGATTTTTTTTCGTTGTCATTATTAGCCAAAAATTCCAATTTCTTTCAAATGTTATTCACTTTGTAAATTAGATCTGCTAAACGATATTTCGAAAGCCTTGGGCAGGGGCGAATTTGGAGAGCGAATTATACCTATGAAAGCCGGACGGATAGTTTTCTTCCGAGACTTGAAATTTAGATCTATCAGTGAGATCGTTGTTTCTATGCTGGTTATATTCTATTTTATTTTACATTATTGGTTTACAGAGCATTAACTTAGGTCCAATCTTCCAACCATCATGAGCACAGATTAAGGCCTTTTTCTGTTATCGCATACCCGCTCACTGTATAATTTATTTACTTCGATAAAATACTGGCAAAAGGTGTAATGTATATGTGACAAATATCAGATTTTATTGATGGAAAAACTAAAGCTATCCCTTAATTCGTCATCTGTATGATATACTGACTATCATGTAGGCCCTACTGGCTCTATCATGTACTGACTCTATCATACACTGACTCTTTCATGCACTGACTCTATCATGCACTGACTTTATCATGTACTGACTCTATCATGACCTGACTCAATCATGTACTGACTCAATCATGTACTGACTCAATCATGTACTGACTCAATCATGTACTGACTCTATCATGCACTGACTCTATCATGTACTTCATCATATATTTATTTCTCTTGATCATAACATGCCAATGATCAACCATTCCACACAAAACAACTTTTGCTACATTCAATTATCGACAGGCTCATTTCTCAAGCGCATTTTTTGTGTTGTTTTTTTGGCTTAAAATTGTATCCGGCCAGCTTCCATTTTGTACAAACACATGTACATATTTGTGTGATATCCGTTATTTCCAATGCACACAAAAGCAAGGGTTTGTGGGGTGTGGGTGGGTGGGGTGGGGGCGATACAAGACATCTCCAAGGCAACGGCTTTCCGGCAATACCGGTCGTTTGGGGGGAGTCGATCGATAAGGAGGCAATTGTTGCTACACGCATGTCTACTCATTTCAGATTCTTGCACTAGCACGCTAGTTATTGTACTTGGATGTCGAGAATTGTAGACAAGTGTTATTTTTTTTTTTCAATACGTATATGGATGGCATCGAATTTTGTTGATAACTGCCGTATCTGTACCTCAAGGGGACAGTGCGTGTAGAGATTATAATCTCTTTTCAAGGCGTAATCGATTATTTTCACTATCATGCAGACAACTTTGACTACCGATAGTCGCAGCAGAAAGTACTAAAAATATCGAATAGTTGATGGAACAATGGGAACCTCCTGCGTAACGCAATCCAGTCAGCATTCTAGCGGTGCCAGCGAAATACCCCGAGCGACGAAGAACGTGGTCGCTTAAAGGGACGTTGTTTAAAGGGAAGACGTTTAGAGGGAAGTCGTTTAAAGGGACGTCGTTAAAGGGACGTTGTTTAAAGGGAAGACGTTTAGAGGGAAGTCGTTTAAAGGGACGTCGTTAAAGGGACGTTGTTTAAAGGGAAGATGTTTAGAGGGAAGTCGTTTAAAGGGACGTCGTTAAAGGGACGTTGTTTAAAGGGAAGACGTTTAGAGGGAAGTCGTTTAAAGGGACGTCGTTAAAGGGACGTTGTTTAAAGGGAAGACGTTTAGAGGGAAGTCGTTTAAAGTGACGTCGTTAAAGGGACGTTGTTTGTAAAGGTATTCGTTGCTGGGACGTGAAATTGAAGAGCTATGCCAATATTGATCAACGTTTTTTGTTTGTTTGTTTGTTTTGTCATAGAGTATGGCACGCCCTTCTAAGCCAATAATTATTAACGTTTTTTTTGTTTTTGTTTTTTTTTTGCCCTTTATGAAAGACTGAGCACGCTTTACAAGCGTTCTTTTGCTACTAAGAGTGTGTTCGTTGTTGAATCATTTCAGACACGGTGCTATGTTTGTAATCAAACTTATTGAATCATTTCAGACACGGTGCTATGTTTGTAATCAAACTTATTGAATCATTTCAGACACGGTGCTATGTTTGTAATCAAACTTATTGAATCATTTCAGACACGGTGCTATGTTTGTAATCAAACTTACTGAATCATTTCAGACACGGTGCTATGTTTGTAATCAAACTTATTGAATCATTTCAGACACGGTGCTATGTTTGTAATCAAACTTATTGAATCATTTCAGACACGGTGCTATGTTTGTAATCAAACTTACTGAATCATTTCAGACACGGTGCTATGTTTGTAATCAAACTTATTGAATCATTTCAGACACGGTGCTATGTTTGTAATCAAACTTACTGAATCATTTCAGACACGGTGCTATGTTTGTAATCAAACTTATTGAATCATTTCAGACACGGTGCTATGTTTGTAATCAAACTTACTGAATCATTTAAGACACGGTGCCATGTTTGTAATCAAACTTAATGAATCATTTCAGACACGGTGCCATGTTTGTAATCAAACTTACTGAATCATTTCAGACACGATGCTATGTTTGTAAGCAAACTTAATGGTGCGGCTGTCGCGTGCGTACATTGATACCAACAGCTTCTCCTCCCATTATATAGGTCGAAACTCATTTCACAAAAACCACAAGGCGCACACAATCCACATTACCCAATCCACATTACCCAATCCACATTACCCAATCCACATTACCCAATCCACATTACCCAATCCACATTACCCAATCCACATTACCCAATCCACATTACCCAATCCACATTACCCAATCCACATTACCCAATCTACATTACCCAATCCACATTACCCAATCCACAATAAACATTAAACATAAATTATGTGAAATGAAGCGAAAATGCTAACCCTCTCTCTCGCCTCCCACCACCCACCAGCCCCCCCCCGGGCCACCAAAAACCAACACGCGAACCCCCGGTGGGTACTCTCCCACGCCCCTCTTCCCACGCCCCTCTTCCCACGCCAGTGTGGGGGTTTTTCCGCATAAAATTGGAAAAATTAACTACTAAAATTATTTTTAAAATTCAAAAGGTTTGATAGTTTACCCAAATCTCACTTTTGTCTCCTTTTTTTTTTCTTTCTGTTGGCGGAAGAAATCACTCAGGCGTAACGTCCCGTCATTGTTCCGTTTCAATGTCAAGCTTCCATCGTGTTCCATGGTTCCCCTGAACACGACACGAACACGAACGCGGTCTCCACAATATTATCCTAAGGTGGTTAGGGTTCTCCAAAGGGACCGAAAGAAAGAAAAGAAATGAAAACACCGATCATCTTATCAAAGACAATTACTTCACGTAATTTACCGCTCATTTAAAGACTAAACTATTTTTTTCTGCCGTTTGTTTAAAGTAGGGCACGTCTCTTACAAATACAGCAGGTTTGGGCCGCGGCAACTTTACAGCTTGTCATGTCATGAAATAAAATCATGCAGATGTTCCCAGACTATTTCGAGTCGCGGTGCCCTTGCTGCCAGCAGATTAACCCGAAGCGCCCTATGTCAAATTCTATCAGGTGCCTTATGAAATAGAGGTATTCTTTTTTTTTTTTTTAAATTCCCTTGGCGGCGCCTGTGTAAGGAGACTTCGGCTCCCCGGGGCGCCGGGCAGTTTATGTTGAGCCGTTAAAGCTAAGGTGTGGGTCGGCCATTTCTTAAGACCAACGTGTCGCTGGGAATGTAAGAGCCAGTGCTGCAACTGACTTGAATTAAGTTACAATGGAAAGTAGGAGATATTTTAAACAATGGGGGGAAAACCACATGACAATGTGTCAAAACAGCAAGGGAGAGCATCTCTAACGAAAGTGCCAGCCGCCATAAAGCAGACGAGATGTCGATTGACCGACGCGGGGGAGATCTCGGCCCGCTTTCTCTTTCTGTGGCCGCCATATTTAGTCAGCTGACATGATTCGATCATGGAAAAGAAAGGAAAAAATCCGCAAAGAATCTCGGATGAGATGACAGCACGCGCTGGTGCTCGCGTCTGCCGAGGAACGGTACAGTTTGTCATGTCACTTTTGAGCCGCGTGACACGTCACAGCTTGTCATGTCATTGTTGGGCCGTGACAGCTTGTCATGTCACTGTTGGGCCGTGACAGCTTGTCATGTCATTGTTGGGCCGTGACAGCTTGTCATGTCATTGTTGGGCCGTGACACGTCACAGCTTGTCATGTGATTGTTGGGCCGAGACACGTCATAGCTTGTCATGTCATTGTTGGGCCGTGACACGTCATAGCTTGTCATGTCACTGTCGGGCCGTAACACGTCACAGCTTGTCATGTCACTGTTGGGCCATGACACGTCACAGCTTGTCATGTCATTGTTGGGCCTTGACACGTCACAGCTTGTCATGTCACTGTCGGGCCGTAATGCAGTCAGGACGCTATTAAACATTTAAGTGCTACTTGCGCCTCATCAAGAAATATTTACACTTTCATCGTTATCTTTGAAAACAAGGTGGGTTTTATCTTTTTGTTTTGAACACCCCACAAGCCATTGCATGTTCCACGATCCACAAATGAGACGAGTCAGACGAACCATGCCAGGCATCCATCCGTGTTTAGTTTTAAGCTGTTAATTTCCCGCATCGATCAAAGATGTGTAGAAAGATGATCCAGGGAATTAGCACCAAATACGAGCTATAATATGTTGTTATGTTTTGTTAAAGTACAGAGGTTTTGAAAGACATGACCAGCGTTGATTGTGCGTCTGTATTATAATGGTCTGCGTGTGTATTATAATGGTTTGCGTGTGTATTATAATGATGTGCGTGTGTATTATAATAGTGTGCGTGTGTATTATAATGGTGTGCGTGTGTAATATAATGGTGTAATCTAAGCCTTTAAACAAGTTATTAGATCTCTGCCGGTCGTTGGAGCCCATATTAAATAATTCAACAAAATAAACTTTTGACCTGGCTATGACACTAATGGTCAGTCCATGGTATGAAACTAATGGACTGTTCTTGGTATGAAAGTAGTGGACAGCTCAATGTTTACAATTCTTGTCCATGAGTTCATAGACTTAGATTTTCCTGCTTGCATTGTTTTACAGGAATTGAATGTCATAGTACTATTTAACATACAACTGCATAGGTTAACGACGGTATTTAACTTTTAAGTATATGTTCCCCAAATTAAATGTCTTAACCATGTACTACGCTCTTAACCATGAACTACGCTCTGAATCATAGATTACGTTCTTAACCATAAACTACGTTCTTAACCATGTACTACGTTCTTAACCATGAACTACGTTCTTAACCATGAACTACGTTCTTAACCATGAACTACGTTCTTAATCATAGACTACGTTCTAAACCATGAACTACGTTCTTAACCATGAACTAAGTTCTTAACCATGTACTACGTTCTTAACCATGTACTACGTTCTTAACCATATATTCCAACGTCGTGTGGAGAAAATCACAAGTGTTATTATTGTTTCCAATAGTTTTATCAGTACACTAACAACATGTCATTGTCTGTCCAGAAAGCTAGGAGTACAGCTCAAGGTACCCTAACCGCATGTCCTTGTCTGTCGAGAAAGCTAGGAGTACAGCTCAAGGTACCCTAACCCCATGTCATTGTCTGTCAGGAAAGCCAGGAGTACAGCTCAAGGTACCCTAACCCTATATCCTTGTCTGTCAAGAAATCTAGGAGTACAGCTGAAGGTACCCTAACCCAATGCCATTGTCTGTCAAGAAAGCTAGGAGTACAGCTCTAGGTACCTTAACCTTATGTCACTGTCTGTCAAGAAAGCTGGGAGTACAGCTCAAGGTACCCTAGCCTAAAGTACTTGCTTGTCCAGAAAGCTGGGAGTACAGCTCAAGGTACCCTAGCCTAAAGTACTTGCTAGTCCAGAAAGCTGGGAGTACAGCTCAAGGTACCCTAACCCTATGTCATTGTCTGTCAAGAAAGCTGGGAGTACAGCTCAAGGTACCCTAACCTAATGTCCTTGTCTGTCAAGAAAGCTGGGAGTACAGCTCAAGGTACCCTAGCCTAATGTACTTGCTTGTCCAGAAAGCTGGGAGTACAGCTCAAGGTACCCTAGCCTAAAGTACTTGCTTGTCCAGAAAGCTGGGAGTACAGCTCAAGGTACCCTAGCCTAAAGTACTTGTTTGTCCAGAAAGCTGGGAGTACAGCTCAAGGTACCCTAACACCATGTCATTGTCTGTCAAGAAAGCTGGGAGTACAGATCAAGGTACCCTAACCCCATGTCATTGTTTGTCGAGAAAGCTAAGAGTACAGCTCAAGGTACCCTAGCCTAAAGTACTTGTCTTCAAGAAAGCTGGGAGTACAGCTCAAGGTACCCTAGCCAAAAGTACTTGTTTGTCCAGAAAGCTGGGAGTACAGCTCAAGGTACCCTAGCCTAAAGTACTTGTCTGTCCAGAAAGCTAGCAGTACTACTCTAGCTACCCTTGCCTAAAGTACTTGTCTGTCCAGAAAGCTAGCACTACTACTCTAGCTACCCTTGCCTAAAGTACTTGTCTGTCCAGAAAGCTAGCAGTACTACTCGAGCTACCCTTGCCTATAGTACTTGTCTGTCTAGAAAGCTAGTACAGCTCGAGGTACCCTTGCCAAAAGTACTTGTCTGTCCAGAAAGCTAGGAGTACAGCTCGAGGTACCCTTGTCTAAAGTACTTGTCTTTCGAGAAAGCTAGCACTACTACTCGAGCTACCCTTACCTAAAGTACTTGTCTGTCCAGAAAGCTAGCACTACTACTCGAGCTACCCTTGCCTAAAGTACTTGTCTGTCTAGAAAGCTAGCACTACTACTCGAGCTACCCTTGACAAAAGTACTTGTCTGTCCAGAAAGCTAGCACTACTACTCGAGCTACCCTTGCCTAAAGTACTTGTCTGTCCAGAAAGCTAGCACTACTACTCGAGCTACCCTTGCCTAAAGTACTTGTCTGTCCAGAAAGCTAGCACTACTACTCGAGCTATATGAAAGCCACATATGAGAAGGGCGTTAATACGATTCTAACACGTAAGCTTCATTTCACAGCCCCAACCGCCTTACATAGTGGAAGTTACCACCCCCTCTATAGCCCTTGTAACTACAAGTTAGTTCCCTTATTGCCCTTGGTACAACAAGTTAGTTCCCTTATTGCCCTTGGTATTACAAGTTAGTTTCCTTATTGCCCTTTGTATTACGATTTAGTTCCCTTATTGCCCTTGGTACTACAAGTTAGTTCCCTTATTCACCTTGGTACTACAAGTTAGTTTCCTTATTGCCCTTGGTATTACGATTTATTTCCCTTATTGCCCTTGGTATTACAAGTTAGTTCCCTTATTGCCCGTGGTATCACAAGTTAGTTTTCTTATTGCCCTTGGTATTACAAGTTAGTTCCCTTATTGCCCTTGTTATTACAAGTTAGTTGCTCTCTTTGTGGTCATCGCACATCGTTGCCCCATATCTGTAATCAACGCTTTCCCAACTAGCAAGCGGAAGTATACCCTTAAAACGTATCTCAGAAAATACCTCGAAAAAAGGGAGACAAAACGCCAATAAATGGTCGTCAATACACAACGGTATCCCAGGGTTCTCTGCTGGTGACTCCCCCTTCTTACCTTTCTCGCTGTCATAGTAACGTTTCGGACAAATCCTGAGAACCGAGATCGGTGCTCGTGCTATGTTTGCTAGGCAACGAATCGAAATCATCCCCAAAGAACTCAGTTTGGACCGCCCCGTGCCTTTTGGTCACATACTGGCGGATCAAGTACCTGTCCGACTTGGAGGCCAGCGACGTGTTCTCCTCCTCGTCCTCGTCCTCCTCGTCCTCGTCGTCGTCGGCGGGCCGCGTCCCGCAGAACGTCTGCTCCGGCGTCTGCCCGGCCGCCGTCATCTCGGCCAGCTCCTTGGCACTGCAGTTGGGCGTGTCCACCGGGATGGTGTTGTGAAAGCGCGAGAAATCAATCTGGTACTGACCGTTCTCCTTCTGGAATGTAACGAGCCGCTCGAAGCGGTGGCCCCACAGGACCTCTCCCGGGAGGTAGGAGCTCCGGGCCTGCGTGGTCATGCCCGTGCTCTCGACGATGCCCTCGAGGATGACGATGAGCTCGAACTGCTCTCGGTGGAGGTCCTCCGGGGACAGCTCCCAGAACGGGCTGTCCTCGTCGATCTTGTGCACGATGATGACCGGCCAGACCAGGAAGAGCCGGTCCCTGCCCTCATCGAACCCCAGGTCCACATCGAACTGGTACAGCGGCAGGACGTCGCCTTCCTTGGTGATTTTCTTCTTGATGAGCACGGCCCGGATGTGGGCCTCGACGATCTGGGACTTGCGCATGTCTCCCACGCGCAGCAGAAGGCAGAGGTCGCCGTCCTGCTTGCAGATGCACGCGCTCTTGCTGAACATGAGCGTCTCTGCCCGTTTCTTCGGGCGCGACAGTTTGGCGAAGACGATGCCGGTCATGAGCGCCTGGCAGATGACGCCGAAACACGACTGAAACATCATGAGCACGATGGCCTCCGGACACTCCTCCGTCGTATGCCGGAAGCCGTAGCCTATAGTGTGTTGGGTTTCTATAGAGAAGAGCAGAGCGGATGTGAAAGACTTGATTTCTATGACGCAGGGCTTCCATTGTTCCTTGCCTATGTTGTCGAGGTCGCCGTGGGAGAAGCAGACCAGCCACCAGATGAGAGCGAAGATGAGCCAGCTGAGGGTGAAGGCCATGGCGAAAAGCATGAGGTTGTACCGCCACTTGATGTCCACGAGCGTCGTGAAGATGTCCGCCAGGTAGCGCCGGCGTCGCTTGCGGATGTTGGTCTGGGTGATGTTGACCTCGCCGTTCTTGTAGACCAGCCGTCTGCGCATGCGCTTGCTGTAGTTGGTCGCGGGCCGTCTCTTAGGTCCAGCACCGCCCCCTCGCGAGCTGTTGCTGATGGTGGTGCGGACGTGACGTTGGGCGTACTCCATAAACGAGTCCTGTGAGCCACGCCTCGCGTTGTCCACCACCTGAGGATGGAGGAGGAGAAACATGGGCGTGGTTATCATTGTTGGTGATCAAGAGTAGGGATGGAGGAGGAGAAACATGGGCGTGGTTATCATTGTTGGTGATCAAGAGTAGGGATGGAGGAGGAGAAATATGGGCGTGGTTATCATTGTTGGTGATCAAGAGTAGGGATGGAGGAGGAGAAACATGGGCGTGGTTGTCATTGTTGGTGATCAAGAGTAGGGGATGGAGGAGGAGAAATATGGGCGTGGTTATCATTGTTGGAGATCAAGAGTAGGGATGGAGGAGGAGAAATATGGGCGTGGTTATCATTGTTGGTGATCAAGAGTAGGGATGGAGGAGGAGAAATATGGGCGTGGTTGTCATTGTTAGTGATCAAGAGTAGGGGATGGAGGAGGAGAAATATGGGCGTGGTTATCATTGTTGGTGATCAAGAGTAGGGATGGAGGAGGAGAAATATGGGCGTGGTTGTCATTGTTGGTGATCAAGAGTAGGGGATGGAGGAGGAGAAATATGGGCGTGGTTATCACTGTTGGTGATCAAGAGTAGGGGATGGAGGAGGAGAAACATGGGCGTGGTTATCATTGTTGGAGATCAAGAGTAGGGGATGGAGGAGGAGAAATATGGGGGTGGTTATCATGGTTGGTGATCAAGAGTAGGGATGGAGGAGGAGAAACATGGGCGTGCTTATCATTGTTGGTGAT
>CAXITT010001155.1:11098-25131 GCA_964033795.1 Lymnaea stagnalis | reverse complement strand
TTTGGGTGGGGGGGGGGGGGGGGGGGGGGGGGGGGGGGGAGGCAGAAGAACGTTCGAGGGGGAGTTTATGAAGTCGCAGACAGGCAGACTTGAGGCAGACTTAAGGAAGACTTAAGGAAGATGCAGTGACAAGTTCATAGACGCATTTATGATGAAAAGGATTACAGATCGGTTGGTCAGAGACAACGCAAGAAATGTCGTGGACAGCTGTCAACAAGGTCAAGGTCATGTTTCTCACAGAACGCTGTGGTATACGTTATGGTTTAAGAAGTCTACCGGAACAAGGTCAAGGACAAGTTCATCTTGGGAACGTGGTCACCATACTCAGGAGATCATTCAAGCGAGCCGGACATTCTCCCGCCCCGTCCATATGCCGCTGGAGTGTGCGTGTTTTAAAGCAACGACGGACTGGAAAGCAAAGGGTTAAGGTGAACGTTGAGAGACAGTGCGGTGAGCCTGGGTTTCAATTGAAGGGCAGCCTTTCAACGCGAAGGAACTTATCAAACAGAGAGGGAGAAGAGGGATCTGTGACAACTCCAGGCATGGGTTAAGTTGTTCGGATGTTGGTCATGGTTGAGGTCAGTTAGTGGCAGGTCCTGAGATGGGTCAATACTAGGCGGGTCATGAGATGGGTCAAGATGAGGCAGGTCATGAGATGGGTCAATATGAGGCAGGTCATGAGATCGGTCAATATGAGGAAGGTCATGAGAATGGTCAAGATGAGGCAGGTCATTGAGATGGGTCAATATGAGGCAGGTCATGAGATCGGTCAATATGAGGCAGGTCATTGAGATGGGTCAATATGAGGCAGGTCATGAGATGGGTCAAAATGAGGCAGGTCATGAGATGGGTCAAGATGAGGCAGGTCATGAGATGGGTCAAGATGAGGAAGGTCATTGAGATGGGTCAATATGAGGAAGGTCATGAGATGGGTCAAGACGAGGCAGGTCCTGAGATGGGTCAAGATGAGGCAGGTCATTGAGATGGGTCAAGATGAGGCAGGTAATGAGATGGGTCAAGCTGAGGCAGGTGATGAGATCGGTCAAGATGAGGTGGGTCAAGATGAGGCAGGTCATGAGATGGGTCAAGATGAGACAGGTCATGAGATGGGTCATGATGAGGCGGGTCAAGATGAGGCAGGTCATTGAGATGGGTCAATATGAGTTGGTTAAAAAGAACGAAGCATGGCAAGGGCAAATCGTGATCAAATAAGGTCAAGGTCAAAACAAGGGAAGTGAAATTTTTTCAGACGTGTGCATTGGATCAAGTGGTCACGTCATATCATAAGCCTCGGCTCGCTGGGATGGCATGGATTACGGCCATTTGAGGTACGCGACAGATAAAGAGGTCCTACTGTTTAATTTTTTAAGTGTATTTCCCCCCACAAGTTTTGAGGACACACACTCTCTCTCTCTCTCGGTCTACCGTAAACTAAACGTGTCACTGCCAGGTGAAATATTGATGGAGCCAACGGTTTTTTGCGATTTAATTGTTGTTTTTTTTAAATTTTAAATTGTAGGATAAACCACGCCCACTGCGTCGTGGTGCAGCTGCTTCTATTAGTTTCAACGCTATTCCCTATTGGCCTTGAAGTAGCGTACATTGGATGACACGAGCGTAGAGAAGGGGAAGGGAAAGGGGGTCCTGGGGGCCGACGGGAGATGACAGACCCGTGCTGACGATTTTTTTTTTTTTATATACATAGGGGCGGGTAACTTTCGTCAACTGAAGGTCCTAGTTACTGCCCGCACCGTGCGGCACTTGTTCTGACTACGCCCTTGGTCTTAGGACAGTCAGGCCCTTGGTCATAGGACAGTCAGGCCCTTGGTCATAGGACAGTCAGGCCCTTGGTCATAGGACAGTCAGGCCCTTGGTCATAGGACAGTCAGGCCCTTGGTCATAGGACAGTCAGGCCCTTGGTCATAGGACAGTCAGAGCTCCACATGGCGATGCGTCACGAATCCCATCTCATGGTTTTAGAATTGGGAGAAAAAAAATAATTAAACGACGCCATTGTTTTAAATTTGACCAATCAAATGATGGCGTTGTTAAATTAACCAATCAAATGATGGCGTTTTTGTTAAATGACCAATGAAATGATGGCGTTGTTGTTAAACTGACCAATCAAATGATGACATTGTTGATAAATTCACCAATCAAATGATGGCATTGTTGTTAAATTGACCAATCAAATGATGCCGCTGTAGTTAAATTAATCAATCAATTAACCTTTCATTTAATCCTTTTTACTTCCACCACACATCAATCAGCTCTTCCAATATCACTGATCAGTGGCATCTTACTTCCACCATGTATCAATCAGCTCATCCAATATCACTGATCAGTGGCATCTTACTTCCACCATGTATCAATCAGCTCATCCAAATATCACTGATCAGTGGCATCTTACTTCCACCGTGTATCAATTAGCTCATCCAATATCACAGATCAATGGCGCGATCTCCATCAATAACCAATCGCCTTGCACAGGTCGATAATTCCGACCTGAAACGATTCAGCCTGGTCCCAATATTGTTCAAATCTCAGGCCCAATCCTCCCCTGCCCGCCATTCATTCAAAGGTCATCAAGAAAAAAATTGTCCCCATCTTTCCATCGAGCCGTGAACTGGAAGTAACTGAAGCACCGAGTTCCTCGGACGTCCGCCTCTGGACACTTGCTGTAGTTGGGTGGGAGGGTCGGTGGAGGGAAGGTGGAGGGGTGGGAGTTGGCCATTTCTAGAGGAAGAGATCTGACACGTAGCACTGCAGTTACCGTCATAAGCGTGTCAAGATGTGTCTCATCACACCCACCTTACGACCACTTCATCTCAGTGTACGAGCCAAGCCCGAACTATGAATTTTAAGTTTAAGAATTAAAACTAAAATTCTTTTTTTTTTTTTAAATATCGCCGACTTTGATAATTTGATTTGCTAAAAATTGTTGAGTTGTTGGAGAAATTGTAAAAGTTTGTTATCAATATTATTACTGAATAGTCAACAATGTCCTAACAGCTTTTGAACTTAACATTTTTTAAAACTAAATATGTTTAGTGAAGTCAGCCACTAAACATCAATACACGACTGGCATGACCGACACACAGCAAATTACTAATTCTGAGGTCTTGAAAAGGGGGGTGGGGTGTAGGCCTCCGCCACTCAAGGGGGGATAGACGCCCCTAATCTTGGGGTTGAGTCAAAGATTAAAGAAGTACTCTTGTTAACTTGACATGTCCTCAGTGCCGTACCATGTCCTTCACTTCTCCCCTGGGATCGATCAATAGCCCACGGGCCGTGTCACAGAACGACTTCAAGAAGAAAGTATTTCAATGGCAATGTCAGCTTTCCCCGACGGCGAGTCACGGGTTCTCAATCGGTGTCTCTCGGCTGCCTTTGACTGGGATTATCGACTGACACCCTGGTTAGATCGACGTGTTGAATTCTGGGTGATTCTTTCAGGTTGGGCGGCTTTTCCTTGTTTTGTGAGGGATGCATTCAATCATGTGGGGAGTGGTGAGTGGGGAGTGGGGAGCCTGGTCATGTGATCCCACTCCCATGCACTTGTTAAGATTACTATCTCTTACATCTATATATTTTGCTTCTGGTGTGGCTGCTTCCTTACACTCCAAACCAAAAACAATAGCCTCCTTAAATATACATTTACCATCAAAGAGGGTTTCACGTGCATTAGTCGTAATGTAATATTCGCTATTTTGGGCCGTAGATGCCATACTAGTCATATAGGCGAAACTGGGAGAAGATTGGCAGATAGGTTCACAGAACATCTCCTGGATATTGAACAAGGTCAACTTTCCACAGTCTCTTCACACTTCAACAGAGAACAACATAATGGTGCATTAGATGTATCCATTACGGCACTAATTTCCTGTACAAACGAACCAGAGAGAGTTAAGATGGAAAACAAATTTATTAAGCTTTTCGCACCACATCTCCATATGGTATTAATGAAATTCTCTCCTACTAATGTCTCTTAATTTCCCCGTATTTCTTCTATTTTTTTTTTCTTATTCCTTAGATTTATGTAACCCTATATAATTCGGTCCATTAAGATTCTCTCCCTTATTATTCACAGTGCCAATATTTAAATTCTTTCACTTCCTGTAATCTTACTTCCGGCAACAACAAAGCAGATCTCTAAAGTTGTTTTTTGTTGTTGTTGTTTTTTAAACTGTGCTCGGTTTCTTGTCGTACTCCAATTTGTCCTGTTGGCTGAAGAAGCCTCTAAGCCGAAACGTTCACATCTTGTTGTCCTGTCTTTGGAGTCAAGCTTCACCGTACCTTGTTTAACTATGTCATGTAAGTTCCGGCAGTCAGGTTGTATGACTATCTGTAGAGCTATTAATGAAAGGCTGGCAGCTATGGGAAATATGTACAGTATCGTAGTTGGTATTCTATGAAAGTCAAAGAACAAACACATTTTTTTTTTAAAAATTCTGCTCAGCTTTAATTTTCGTAATGAATATTACGAAATTTATAGAATATTATTTTGTACTTTTCTAGGGCACCTTCGAAAGACATTCTTTTTAAAAGTGTGTGTTTTTTCCCCTTACTTTATGTTTGAAACCTTTAATCTGTAAATTATAGATAGAAGATGATTTTTTCTTTCAAAAAAGCATGCTTACAAATTTCCGGGTATAGTGCCTCAGCTCTGGGTTCAGGCATAAAACTTTCAAGTCGAGTTTAACGACTTATTCCGTGCTGCCCTGCCCCTACACATTCTCGCCCCAGAATTCTACAGTTGGGACCGATGGCTATTGTAAATCACCTTTCCCTTTTTTCCCATTCCTCCCCACCTCAACCCCCCCCCAACCCAGTCTCCCGGAGCTGTAGCTCTGTGTCATCCACTCAGATGCAACCCTACGGGTCAGCACGAGAAAGACTAAATCAACCGAGCGAGAGGGTCACGTGTGACAACAACAAAAAAATGACTTCAAACCCCCCATGGCTTGAGGAGGAGAAAAAAAAAGTCTTTAATTTTAAAAAAAAAATAATTAAAGATTATTCAAGAGAGTTCAAAGGTTACAAAAAGTTACATGACTTTAAACTCATCGATCAGTGGTGACTGGTGTTTTCAATAGTTTTTTTTTTTTTAAATTGTATTTGTAATGCTGCCTTGGATCTGTTTAACAGAAATGTGTCCAGTAGAGATGTATTTAATGATCTCATAACGCATGTGCTGGTCGTATTGGTTAGTCCTGAAATTTCACACCACAAACAAACAAACAAAATAATCACTAAATTAATTTTTTTTTAAATTATTTTTACACAAATAATGATAATAAATTATTTTTTATATATATATAAAGAAGAAACAAAAAACACAAAGTTACAAGCAACAAATTAACAACTAATCAACAATAACAAATTAACAACAACAAATCAACAATAACAAATTAACAACAACTAATCAACAATAACAAATTAACAACAACACATCTCCTATCGGACCATGCAGATTCAGAGATGAATAAATAATGGAAATAATAGGTCTTGTACTTTGAATACTTCTAAGTAGCTAATATTAATATTTACACTGTATAAAAGATGGGTCAGAGACTAACGTTTGCGGCTGGCCGTCTCAAATTGAGACCGACTTGGCTGTGCGTGTGTCTTAAAAATGGACTTATGGCGGAGCTAGGAGGGAACGCCTGAGAGCGACCGGCCTCTGTCCATAAATGTTCGGTAGAGCTCTAACATCCCCTCTGCCTTGATTTATCGACCTGTATGTAAATCAAGGAAGCACGGGAGTTCGATCAAGCGATTGCTGATATCGAACAAGCTGGTGTAATCGATGTTGGAATAAGATAGATGGCCGGGGTCAAGTGTTTTGATTTTATCGAGTAGCTTGTTTTTCTTTAACTTTCAACGTGGCTGTTTGTGTCATGATGTCATCTGACAAGGCGGCTGTTTGTGTCATTATGTCGACCAGTCGAACTTGTCTGTTTAGACACTTATTTCAGCTCCATATCACTATTGCCGAATCTATGACTTATTATCATTTACCAGCAGAGACGTCACAGGACGGTAGATGGCAAAAAAAGAACATTTAAAATCAGTCTTGGGAAAATTGACATCACGGGCCATATCACGGATACCCATGTCACACACATAGGCGTGTCACCCACATATCACTGTACCATACATACACCTGTCACACACATACACGTGTCACCCACATATCACTGTCCCATACATACCCCTGTCACACACATACGCGTGTCACCCACATATAACTGTACCATACATACCCCTGTCACACACCAAGGCGTGTCACCCACATATCACTGTACCATACATACCCCTGTCACACACCTAGGCGTGTCACCCACATATCACTGTACCATACATACCCCTGTCACACACCTAGGCGTGTCACCCACATATCACTGTACCATACATACCCCTGTCACACACATAGGCGTGTCACCCACATATCACTGTACCATACATACCCCTGTCACACACATAGGCGTGTCACCCACATATCACTGTACCATACATACCCCTGTCACACACATAGGCGTGTCACCCACATATCACTGTACCATACATACCCCTGTCACACACATAGGCGTGTCACCCACATATCACTGTACCATACATACCCCTGTCACACACATAGGCGTGTCACCCACATATCACTGTACCATACATACCCCTGTCACACACATAGGCGTGTCACCCACATATCACTGTACCATACATACACCTGTCACAGACCTAGGCGTGTCACCCAGGTATCACTGTACCATACATACCCCTGTCACACACATAGGCGTGTCACCTACATATCACTGTACCATGCATACCCCTGTCACTTACTACCCTTGACACCTATCTACTGCCGTCAAGTACATACCGTGTCACCTACATATCCCTTTCACCTATATATCCATGTGACCTTTATACCCCTGTGACCTACAAACCCCTGTGACCTTCATACCCCTGACACCTTCATACCCCTGTGACTTCATACCCTCTCAGACCACATGTTTTAGCACAAGCCACGTCCAACTCATGTTATAGCACAAGCCACGTACAACACAGACTCTGATTTGCTGACATGGATGAGGGAATATTATGTATTGAGCTCTCCTGGCATCCAGTGCCCAGACTTAGCTCTCCTGGAATTCAGTGCCCAGACTTAGCTATCCTGGCATCCAGTGCCCACACTTAGCTCTCCTGGTATTCAGTGCCCAGACTTAGCTCTCCTGGCATCCAGTGCCAAGACTGAGCTTTCCTGGTATCCAGTGCCCAGACTGAGCTATCCTGACATCCAGTGCACTGACTAAGCTCTTCTGGCTATCAGTGCCTAAAATAAGCCCTTCTGACATCCATTGCCAAGAATTAGCTTGTTTAGCATCTAGTGCCCTGACTTAGCGCTTCTGGCATCGAGTGCCCTGATTTAGCTCTTTGGGCATCGAGTGCCCTGACTTAGCTCTCCTGGCATCCGACGCCCAGACACGAGGAGACCTTGATGAGAGAAAACTGTGGACTTAGCTCCCTCGGCATCCAGTGCCCAGAATCGAGGAGACCGGGCAAAGATCTGATCGATATCCCAATCAATAATCTATCACAGTCAACAATCTGCAGTAAACAGAACAATTTGTACCAGGAAGACGGAGCCACACAAAATAATCTCGTAAAACCCCCAGGAAATCATACAAGGATTTCTGGGCAGCTCTGGCAGACACATAATCAAATAAGAAACCAATCTTTGGATGATAACATGGAGCGTGATATATGTGAATGCTTTGAAAATATATACTAAATATATATATATATATATATATATATATATATATATATATATATATATATATATATATATATATATATATATATATTATATATGTGTATTATTTAAAAATATATAAAATATATATATATATATATATATATATATATATATATATATATATATATATATATATATATATATATATATATATCCATTATGACGTGATCAGCAAGTATTATATAGGTTTTATTTATAAACTCTTTATGTAGTAGCATGTTAGAAATGTTCACTGGACGATGTGAGTCCGTTGGGATGGGTTGTCATTTGTGTTGCTCAAATTGATCAGGTAACATTCTTTAGCTTACTTTTAAAGTAGACCGGGCGCTGATATTTACTCCTAGCGCAGCAAGTCAACCACAAGGTGTTGATTGTTATTTTAAAGTGAGCCTACCCTCTAACAACCGCCAACCACTCTATACAGACCCACCCCTCTAACAACCGCCAACCACTCTATACAGACCCACCCCTCTAACAACCACCAACCACTCTATACTGACCCACCCCTCTAACAACCGCCAACCACTCTATACTGACCCACCCCTCTAACAACCGCCAACCACTCTATACTGACCCACCCCTCTAACAACCGCCAACCACTCTATACTGACCCACCCCTCTAACAACCGCCAACCACTCTATACAGACCCAACCCTCTAACAACCGCCAACCACTCTATACAGACCCACCCCTCTAACAACCGCCAACCATTCTATACTGACCCACCCCTCTATGGATGGGGAACGATCCGCTAATATTTAATTGAATATCGTGTCAAGACACTATAGTAAACAATGATCTCTATAGTAAACAATGATCTCTATAGTAAACAATGATCTCTATAGTAAACAATGATCTCTATAGTAAACAATGATCTCTATAGTAAACAATGATCTCTATAGTAAACAATGATCTATCACCGACCACACATCCCCCCCCCCCACACATCCCCCAGAGATCACGATCTGTAAAGGCTTCATCGATATCAGGCCGACCTGTTCTCTCCCCTTAGTGGTGAGCAGATCGATGTCAACACTTGATGTTAGGACCGAGGGACCCCCCAGAGTGAACCGTGTCAACGACTCCCGTGTCAACGACTCCCGTGTCAACGACTGCCGCGTCAACGACTGCCTCGTCATCGACTGCCGCGTCAACAGCCGCGTCAACGACTTCCGTGTCAACGACTGCCGTGTCAACGACTGCCGTGTCACCTACTGTCGTGTCACCAACTGCCGTGTCAACGACTGCCGTGTCAATGACTGCCATGTCAACGACTGCCGTGTCAACAACTGCCGTGTCACCTACTGTCGTGTCACCAACGGCCGTGTCACCAACTGCCGTGTCAATGACTGCCGTGTCAACGACTGCCGTGTCAACAACTGTTGGGTTTAATCACTAGTCCACCTGGAAGGATCTAAGATTAAAGAGTAGGAGGGGGGGGGGTGTAGTCAGTTTGACGTCGTCGGTTAGAATGGTTATTATACCACCCCCCCCCCGAGGCTGGTTTGAAAGTCATGGGTGAGAGCAATCGAATGAATTATGAGACCAACATGACCTTCTGAGACCAACATGACCTTCTGAGACCAACATGAACTTATGAGACCAACATGAACTTCTGATACCAAAATGAGCTTCTGAGACCAACATGACCTTCTGAGACCAAAAATGAGGTTCTGAGACCAACATGACCTTCTGAGACCAAAATGACCTTCTGAGACCAAAATGACCTTCTGAGACCAACATGACCTTCTGAGACCAACATGACCTTCTGATACCAAAATGACCTTCTGAGACCAACATGACCTTCTGAGACCAACATGACCTTCTGGGACCAACAGGACCTTCTGGGACCAACATTACCGTCTGGGACCAAGACGGCCTTCTGAGACCAAAATGACCTTATGAGACCAACATGACCTTCTGAGACCAACATGACCTTGTGAGACCAAAATTACCTTCTGAGACCAACATTACCTTCTGAGACCAAAATGAGGTTCTGAGACCAACATGACCTTCTGAGACCAAATTGACCTTCTGAGACCAAAATGACCTTCTGAGACCAACATGACCTTCTGAGACTAACATGACCTTCTGATACCAAATTGACCTTCTGAGACCAACATGACCTTCTGAGACCAACATGACCTTCTGGGACCAACAGGACCTTCTGGGACCAACATTACCGTCTGGGACCAAAATGACCTTCTGAGACCAACATGCCATTATGAGACCAACATGACCCTCTGAGACCAACATGGCATTCTGAGACCGGCCTGACATTCATAGATTGTCTCCAAAACAACTTTATTTAAGAACTGGTTGCTCCTCTAAATTATAACTTGTCATTCGTAACTTGTTTCAAAATCTGACACCAATAGAACATTCACGTTTTTAGATAATTCTCAGCAATGTGTATGCCCCTCGGCAGACCGCGTGAAGGAAAAAAGTTACAACTTCATCCGCTAATACTAATCCATAATGTGGGAGAGGGGGGAGCTTAATCCATGGATGAAAACCGCTAGATATCCAGTTTCCTCTCCATGGACAATAAAAAATATTTTTTTTTTTTAAAAAGATAAAAGTCACTTCGGCGCTTTGATTGTGTTAAACGCCGGCCCTGGTGAGCACTCAAGCCTGGTGTTCGTCGAATCTGCCCCCGTTGGCTGTCATTAGATGAGGGGCCAGATTAAACATCAGGTGCGCCCCATCCAATGCGCTCGCCACCTCGCGTAAACTGTACAAAGCGATGACGTCCTCGTCTATAAATAGACGAACCAGGAAGTCTCTAGTCCAGACGGTTGCTCAATCTCAAGTGTTGCGAGCAATAACATAGACGTGTTCAGAGAGTCCGTCGGTGGGCAGAACAATGGGGTCCTAGTCAAGTCTAGAACTGGATAGCACCAGTGACTCTTGTTTAAGTTAAAGTTGCCGTTAAATGGATAATATTCGGGGGTATTGATGGGCGTATGGATAATAGGTATGGATAATTGGTATGAATGAGGAGTATAGGTAAGGGGGTATGGAGTATTTCATAAATGAGAGAAGTTTGCTTGGTCGGGTGAAGATCGATCAATTGACTGATTTCACAGCTGAATGTGATAGGTAGAGGATAGGGTAATGTGGTATGATCGATTGTTAAGGATTTATTGTATCAATAGGTAATGCTGTAATTCATCGATGGCCTATGACGTATTTTATAACTAGGAAATAATAAATTAAAAAGTCTATTGACGGCGTATGATAATGAGGTGTATGACACATGAGGAATGACGTCACTTCATTACTTTGGTTTTTGGAGGAGGACAGATGAAACTTGATTCTTTTGGTGTTTGACAGATGAGCAGTGATGTTAATTGATTGTTTGGATGATTGGCAGATGAGGAATGACGAAACTTGATTGTTTTGTTGATTGACAGATGAGGAATGACGTCAGTGGATTGTTTTTGTTGATTGACAGATGGGGAATGACGTCACTTAATTATTTTTTGTGGATTGACATATGAGGAATGACGTCAGATTATTGTTTTTGGTGACTGACAGATGGGGATGATGTCAGTTGATTGTTTTTGTGTGATTGACAGATGAGGAATGAGGTCAGTATATTGTTTTTGGTGATCGAAAGATGGGGAATGGCGTCACTTGATTGTTTTTGGTGATTGACAGATGGGGAATGACGTCAGTTGATTGTGTGGCAATTAGGTATTTCGTGGTAAGGGAATGGTTAAATTGAATCATGGATTAAATATGGATGGGATAATGGATAACAAGTAGTTAGGACAAGGTGTATTTTGTAGATGGATGGGTGGATGGGTGGATGGGGAAGGCGATGGTATTTTGATGATTGAGGAAAACGGACATCATAACACTGAACAATTAGCCTTCAAGAACACAGAGAGCATGAACACAGCAAGCACACACGACCTATGCACACTCAGTGACATGCTCATATACAAACACATTTGATCTGAATAGTTTTCATGTGATTTAAGAGGAAAAAAGGGGGGGGTAAGGGGGCATTAAGAGGGGGGGGCGTGTGGCGATAATCCGTTACAAAAATGTTACACATCAAGTAGGCGTGAAACCAAGGCCAGGACCCGAATGACGTCACGACAGTTACAGCCGATATGTGACGTGTCGTAAAATCAAACGTGTCACAGTGGGGCCCGTCACCCCTGTGAACGAGGGCAAAAATTCCCGATAACTGCGCTAAATGAGATTCTTTTTAAAAAAAATATTTTGCAAATGCGTTTGGTGCGTGAGCGGACATGATGAGAGGACCTGATGAGAGGACATGATGAGAGGACATGATGAGAGGACAGGATGAGAGGACAGGATGAGAGGACATGATGAGAGAACATGATGAGATGACATGATGAGAGGACCTGATGAGAGGACATGATGAGAGGACATGATGAGAGGACAGGATGAGAGGACAGGATGAGAGGACAGGATGAGCGGACAGGATGAGAGGACATGATGAGAGGACATGATGAGAGGACATGATGAGCGGACATGATGAGAGGACATGATGAGAGGACATGATGAGAGGACATGATGAGAGGACATGATGAGATTACATGATGAGAGGACCTGATGAGAGGACTTGATGAGAGGACATGATGAGAGGACCTGATGAGAGGACTTGATGAGAGGACAGGATGAGAGGACAGGATGAGAGGACAGGATGAGCGGACAGGATGAGAGGACATGAAGGCCTACAGGATGAGGGGACATGATGAGAGGACATGATGAGCGGACAGGATGAGAGGACATGAAGGCCTACAGGATGAGGGGACATGATGAGAGGACATGATGAGCTGACAGGATGAGAGGACATGAAGGCCTACAGGATGAGGGGACATGATGAGAGGACATGATGAGATGACAGGATGAGAGGACATGAAGGCCTACAGGATGAGGGGACATGATGAGAGGACATGATGAGCGGGCAGGATGAGAGGACATGAAGGCCTACAGGATGACGGGACATGATGAGAGGACATGATGAGCGGACAGGATGAGAGGACATGAAGGCCTACAGGATCAGGGGACATGATAAGAGGACATGAAAGAGTTCTTGTTGCTGTCATGAATAGACAAACTTCACGCCATGGAACAATTGAACTCGTATCATCTCGGTCGATAGGCAGACTTCAGACAAGGTTACAGGACCAAGACAAATGGAACGTAACATTATTCTCCCAGTCCATTCAATGTCCTACTTAATTGGAAGTAACCACTCTTATGTTACTGTGGAAATACATTATACTAAGACTGAGCCGGCTCCAGGTAATATGAGAGAATACCAATTGGGTCCAAGTGATATAAAAAAAAAAAAACAGTTAACTTCTCATTTTCTAAGAGATATGCCGACCTTTAAACAATAGTCCTACAGACAGACCCGTACCTGTTGGTCTTTAAACAATAGTCCTACAGACAGACCCTACCTGTTGGTCTTTAAACAATAGTCCTACAGACAGACCCCTACCTGTTGGTCTTTAAACAATAGTCCTACAGACAGACCCTACCTGTTGGTCTTTAAACAATAGTCCTACAGACAGACCCTACCTGTTGGTCTTTAAACAATAGTCCTACAGACAGACCCTACCTGTTGGTCTTTAAACAATAGTCCTACAGACAGACCCTACCTGTTGGTCTTTAAACAATAGGCCCACACAAAAATTGTCATGTTGCACTGGTCAAACACCTTTCTACTCTGTTGCTTTACACCCACCACAATTTAAGAATGTACTCAACCTTCCAATCCACCAACATTCAATAATGTCCCCCCATCTTCCATCCACCACTATTAAAACATTAGCTTAACTCTATTCGTTCCGAGTCCGTGCAGGTGTAAGGTAATCTCTTTAAGATTACTCAAGCTCTTCCATCACTCTTCCATCTATCTGCAGATAAACACATGGCGGTTAGAACCCTAGCTTTCAAATATTGAAATCAAAGAAGCCATGTTCCATTTCTCCTGGATTGATCTATCCGTTGGATTAGAAGCACTTTTGCTATCCAGCAGCCCAGACATGCATGTGAAAGGTCACCGTGTGATTCAAATCTAGAGTTGTTACAAGGCTAAGGCCAAACCCATCAGATAATTCGTGTGATTCGAATCTAGAGTTGTTACAAGGCTAAGGCCAAACCCATCAGATGATTCCTGTGATTCGAATCTAGAGTTGTTACAAGGCTAAGGCCAAACCCATCAGAT
>CAXITT010001154.1:141658-156847 GCA_964033795.1 Lymnaea stagnalis | reverse complement strand
TATGTAGCCTTCATTTAAGTGTATGTAACCTTCATTTAATTGTATGTAACCTTAATTTAAGTGTATGTAGCCTTTATTAAATTGTATGTAGCCTTCAATTAATTGTATGTAGCCTTCATTTAATTGTATGTAGACTTCATTTAATTGTATGTGGCCTTTATTTAATTGTATAAAGCATTGATTTAATTATATGTGGCCTTCATTTTATTGTATGTGGCGTTTATTTAATTGTATGTGGCCTTTATTTAATTGTAGGACGCCTTTATTGTATTGTATGTAGACTTTATTTAATTGTTTTTAGCCTTTATTTAATTGTATGTAGCCTTTTTTTAATTGTATGTATCCTTTTTTAATTGTATGTAGCCTTTATTTAATTGTATGTAGTCTTTATCTAAATGTATGTAGCCTTAATTTAAGTGTATGTAGCCTTTATTAAATTGTATGTATCATTCAATTAATTTTTAGTAGCCATCATTTAATTGTATGTAGCCTTCATTTAATTGTATGTAGCCTTTATTTTATTGTATGTATTCTTTATTTAATTGTATGTAGTCTTTATCTAATTGTATGTTGCCTTAATTTAAGTGTATGTGAACTTTATTTAATTGTATGTGGCCTTCATTTAATTTTATGTAACCTTCATTTAATTGTATGTAGCATTCATTTAATTGGATTTAGCCTTCATTTAATTGTATGTAGCCTTCACTTAATTGTTTGTAGCCTTCACTTAATTGTATGTAGCCTTTATTTAATTGTATGTAGTTTTTTTAATTGTATGTAGCTTTTATGTAATTGTATTTAGCCTTAATTTAAGTGTATGTAGACTTTATTAAATTGTATGTAGCCTTCAATTAAATGTAAGTAGCCATCATTTAATTGTATGTAGCCTTCATTTAATTGTATGTGGCCTTTATTTAATTGTATGTAGCCTTTATTTAATGTGTAAAGCCTTTATTATAATTGTATGTAGCCTTTATTTAATTGTATGTAGTTTTAATTTAATTGTATGTAGCCTTAATTTAAGTGTATGTAGCCTTTATTAAAATGTATGTAGCCTTCAATTAATTGTATGTAGCTTTTATTTAATTGTATGCAGCCTTCATTTAATTGTATGTAGCCTTAATTTAAGTGTATGTAGCCTTTATTAAAATGTATGTAGCCTTCAATTAATTGTATGTAGCTTTTATTTAATTGTATGCAGCCTTCATTTAATTGTATGTAGCCTTCAATAAATTTATGTAGCCTTCATTTAATTGTATGTAGCCTTCATTTAAGTGTATGTAACCTTCATTTAATTGTATGTAACCTTAATTTGAGTGTATGTAGCCTTCAATTAATTGTAAGTTGCAATCATTCAATTGTATGTAGCCTTCATTTAACTGTATGTAGCTTTTATTTAATTGTATGTAGTCTTTATTTAATTGTATGTAGTCTTTATCTAATTGTATGTAGCCTTAATTTAAGTGTATGTGGCCTTTATTTAATTGTATATGGCCTTCATTTAATTGTATGTAACATTCATTTATTTGTATGTATCCTTCATTTAATTGTATTTAGCCTTCATTTAATTGTATATAGCCTTTAATTGATTTTTTGTAGCCTTCACTTAATTGTATGTAGCCTTTTTTAATTGTATGTAGCTTTTATGTAATTGTATTTAGCCTTAATTTAAGTGTATGTAGCCTTTATAAAATTGTATGCAGCCTTTAATTAATTGTAAGTAGGCATCATTTTATTGTATGTGGCCTTTATTTAATTGTAGGTGGCCTTTACTTAATTGTTTGTAGCCTTTATTTAATTGTATGTAGCCTTTATTTAATTGTATGTAGCCTTTATTTAATTGTATTTAGCCTTTATTTAATTGTATGTAGTCTTTATCTAATTGTATGTAGCCTTTATTAAATTGTATGGAGCCTTCAATTAATTGTAAGTAGCCTTCATTTAATTGTATGTCGTCTTCATTTAATTGTATGTAGCCTTCATTTAATTTTTGTAGCCTTCATTTAATTGTATGTAGCATTTATTTAATTGTATGTAGCCTGCATTTAATTGTATGTAAACTTCATTAAATTGTATGTAGCCTTCATTTAATTGTATGTAGCCTTCACTTAATTGTTTGTAGCCTTCATTTAATTGTATTTAGCCTATATTTAATTGTATGTAGCCTTTATTTAATTGTATGTGGCTTTTATGTAATTGTATGTAGCCTTTATTTAATTGTATGTAGTCTTTATTTAATTGTATGTAGCCTTCAATTTATTGTAAGTAGCCTTCATTTAATTGTATGTAGTCTTCATTTAATTGTATGTAGCCTTCATTTAATTGTATGTAGCCTTCATTTAATTAATGTAGCCTTCATTTAATTATATGTAGCCTTCATTTAAATGTACGATGCCTTCATTAAATTGTATGTAGCCTTCATTTATATGTATGTAGCCTTTATTTAATTGTATGTAGCCTTCATTTAATTGTATGTGGACTTCATTTAATTGTATGTGGCCTTTTTTAATTGTATGTAGCCTTTATTTAATTGTATGTAGCTTTTATGTAATTGTATGTAGCCTTTATTTAAATGTAGGTAGCATTTATTTAATTGTATGTAGCCTTCATTGAATTGTATGTAGCCTTCATTTAATTGTATGTAGCCTTCATTTAAATGTATGTAGCCTTCACGTAATGGTATGTAGCACTCATTTAAGTGTATGTAGCCTTCATTTAATTGTATTTAGCCTTCATTTTATTGTATGTAGCCTTCACTTAATTGTATGTAGCCTTTATTTAATTGTATGTAGCCTTTATTTGATTGTATGTAGCCTTTATATAATTGTATGTATCCTTCATTCAATTGTATGTAGCCTTCATTTAATTGTATGTACCCTTCCTTTAATTGTATGTAGCCTTCATTTAATTGTATTTTGCCTTCATTTAATTGTATGTAGCCTTCACTTAATTGTTTGTAGCCTTAGCTTAATTGTATGTAGCCTTTATTTAATTGTATGTAGCCTTTATTTATTTGTATGTAGCTTTTATGTATTTGTATGTAGCCTTTATTTAATTGTATGTAGATTTTATTTAATCTGTGTAGCCTTCATTTAATTGTATGTAGCCTTTATTAAATTGTATGTATCCTTCAATTAATTGTAAGTAGCCATCATTTAATTTCATGTAGCCTTCATTTAATTGTATGTAGCCTTTATTTAATTGTATGTATTCTTTATTTAATTGTATGTAGCCTTTATTTAATTGTATGTAGCCTTCGTTTAATTGTATGTAGCCTTCATTTAATTGTATGTGGCCTTTTTTTAATTGTATGTAGCCTTTATTTAATTGTATGTAGCTTTTATGTAATTGTATGTAGCCTTTATTTAAATGTATGTAGCATTTATTTAATTGTATGTAGTCTTCATTGAATTGTATGTAGCCTTCATTTAATTGTATGTAGCCTTCATTTAAATGTATGTAGCCTTCACTTAATGGTATGTATCACTCATTTAAGTGTATGAAGCCTTCATTTAATTGTATTTAGCCTTCATTTTATTGTATGTAGCCTTCACTTAATTGTATGTAGCCTTTATTTAATTGTATGTAGCCTTTATTTAATTGTATGTAGCCTTTATTTAATTGTATGTATCCTTCATTTAATTGTATGTAGCCTTCATTTAATTGTATTTAGCCTATATTTAATTGTATAGAGCCTTTATTTAAATGTATTTAGCCTTTATTTAAGTATATGTAGCCTTCACTTAATTGTTTGTAGCCTTCACTTAATTGTATGTAGCCTCTATTTAATTGTATGTAGCCTTTATTTATTTGTATGTAGCTTTTATGTAATTTTTGTAGCCTTTATTTAATTGTATGTAGATTTTATTTAATCTGTGTAGCCTTCATTTAATTGTATGTATCCTTCAATTAATTGTAAGTAGCCATCATTTAATTTTATGTAGCCTTCATTTAATTGTATGTAGCCTTTATTTAATTGTATGTATTCTTTATTTAATTGTATGTAGTCTTTATCTAATTGTATGTAGCCTTAATTTAAGTGTATGTGAATTTTATTTAATTGTATGAGGCCTTCATTTCATTTTATGTAACCTTCGTTCAATTGTATGTAGCCTTAATTTAATTGTATTTAGCCTTCATTTAATTGTATGTAGCCTTCACTTAATTGTTTGTACTCTTCACTTAATTGTATGTAGCCTTTTTTTAATTGCATGTAGCCTTTTTTAATTGTATGTAGCTTTTATGTAATTGTATTTAGCCTTAATTTAAGTGTATGTAGCCTTTATTAAATTGTATGTAGCCTTCAATTAAATGTAAGTAGCCATCATTTAATTGTATGTAGCCTTCATTTAATTGTATGTGGCCTTTATTTAATTGTATGTAGCCTTTATTTAATTGTATGTAGCTTTTATGTAATTGTATGTAGCCTTTATTTAAATGTATGTAGCATTTATTTAATTGTATGTGGCCTTCATCGAATTGTATGTAGCCTTCATTTAATTGTATGTAGCCTTCATTTAAATGTATGTAGCTTTGCACTTAATTGTATGTAGCACTCATTTAAGTGTATGTAGCCTTCATTTAATTGTATTTAGCCTTCATTTAATTGTATGTAGCCTTCACTTAATTGTTTGTAGCCTTCACTTAATTGTATGGAGCCTTTATTTAATTGTATGTAGCCTTTTTTTAATTGTATGTAGCCTTCAATTAATTGTAAGTCACCATCTTTAATTGTATGTAGCCTTCATTTAATTGTATGTAGCCTTTATTTAATTGTATGTAGTCTTTATTTAATTGTATGTAGTCTTTATCTAATTGTATGTAGCTTTAATTTAAGTGTATGTAGTCTTTATCTCAATGTATTTAGCCTTAATTTAAGTGTATGTAGCCTTTATAAAATTGTATGTAGCCTTCAATTAATTGTAAGTAGCCATCATTTAATTGTATGTGGCCTTTATTTAATTTATGTGGCCTTTATTTAATTGTTGTTGGCCTTTACTTAATTTTTTGTAGCCTTTATTTAATTGTATGTAGCCTTTATTTAATTGTATGTAGCCTTTATTTAATTGTATTAAGCCTTTATTTAATTGTATGTAGTCTTTATCTAATTGTATGTAGCCTTTATTAAATTGTATGTAGCCTTCAATTAATTGTAAGTAGCCTTCATTTAATTGTATGTAGTCTTCATTTAATTGTATGTAGCCTTCATTTAATTTATGTAGCATTCATTTAATTGTATGTAGCATTTATTTAATTGTATGTAGCCTTCATTTAATTGTATGTAACCTTCATTAAATTGTATGTTGCCTTCATTTAATTGTATTTAGCCTTCATTTAATTGTATGTAGCCTTCACTTATTTGTTTGTAGCCTTCATTTAATTGTATTTAGCCTTTATTTAATTGTATGTAGCCTTTATTTAATTGTATGTAGCTTTTATTTAATTGTATGTAAGCTTTATTTAATTGTATGTAGCCTTTATTTAATTGTATGTAGCCTTCATTTAATTGTATGTGGCCTTCATTTAATTGTATGTAGCCTTAATTTAATTGTATGTTGCCTTCATTTAATTGTATGTGGCATTTATTTAATTGTATGTGGCCTTTATATATTTGTTTGTAGCCTTTATTTAATTGTATGTAGCCCTTATTTAATTGTATGTAGCTTTTATGTAATTGTATGTAGCCATTATTTACATGAATATAGCAATTATTTAATTGTATGTAGCCTTCATTTAATTGTATGTAGCCTTCATTTAATTGTATGTAGCCTTCATTTATATGTATGTAGCTTTCATTTAATGGTGTGTAGCATGGTATGAAGGCTACATAAAATTTAAAAAAGGCTACATACAAATAAATAAAGGCTACATACAATCAAATAAAAGCCACATACAATTAAATAAAGGCTACATACAATTAAATAAAGGCTACATACAATTAAATGAAGGCTAAATACAATTAAATGAAGGCTAAATACATTTAAATAAAGGCTCTATACAGATAAATATAGGCTACATACATTTAAATGAAGGCTACATACAATTAAATGAAGGATACATACAATTAAAAAAGGCTACATACAATTAAATGAAGGCCACATACAATTAAATGAAGCCTACATAAAATTAAATGAAGGCTACATACAATTAAATGAAGGCTACATACAATTAAATGAAGGCTACATACAATTAAATGAAGGCTAAATACAATTAAATGAAGGCTACATACAAATAAATGAAGGCTACATACAATTAAATAAAGTCGACATACAATTAAATTAATGCGACATACAATTAACTCAAGTCAACGTACAATTAAATGAAGGCGACATACAATTAAATAAAGGCTACATACAATTAAATAAAGGATACATGCAATAAAATAAAGGCCAAATACAATTAAATGAAGGCTACATACAATTAAATAAAGGATACATACAATTAAATGAAGGCTACATACAATTAAACAAAGGCTATATAAAAAATACTTAAAGGCTACATACAATCAAAAAAGGACACATACAATTAAATAAACGCTACATACAATTAAATAAAGGCTACATACATTTAAATAAAGGCTGCATGCAATTAAATAAAGGCTACATACATTTAAATAAAGGATCTATACAATTAAATAAAGGCTACATACAATTAAGTAAAGGCTGCATACATTTAAATAAAAGCTATACAATTAAATAAAGGCTACATACACTTAAATAAAGGCTACATACAATTAAGTTAAAGCTACAAACATTTAAGGGATGACAAGATACAATTAAATGAGGGCTAAATATAATTGAAAGAAGGCTACCTGCAATTAAATAAAGGTTACATACAATTAAATGAAGGCTACATACACTTAAATGAAGGCTACATACAATAAAATGAAGGCTACATACAAGTAAATAAAGGCTACATACAATTTAATTAAGGCTACAAACAATTAAATAAAGGCTACATACAATTAAATGAAAGCTACATTCAATTAAATAAAGGCTACATTTAATTAAATATAGGTTACATACAATTACATAAAGGCTACATACAATTACGTAAAGGCCACATACAATTAAATAAAGGTCACATATAATTAAATAAAGACCACCTACAATTAAGTAAAGGCCACCTACAATTAAATAAAGGCCACATACAATTAAAGAAAGGTGACATACAATTAAATAAAGGCTACATACAATAAAACAAAGGCCAAATACAATTAAATAAAGGATACATACAATTAAATGAAGGCAACATACAATTAAATGACGGCTACATACAATTAAATTAAGGCTACATAGATTAAATAAAGGCTACATACAATTAAATAAATGCTACATACAATTAAATAGAGGCTACATACAATTAAGTAAAAGCTACAAACAATTAAGTGAAGGCTAGATGCAATTAAATGAAGGCTACATTTTATCAAATTAAGGTTACATACAATAAAATGAAGGCTGCATGCAAGTAAATAAAGGCTATATACAATTAAATAGAGGCTACATACAATTAAGTAAAAGCTACAAACAAATTAAATAAAGGCTACATATAATTAAATAGAGGCTACATACAATTAAGTAAAAGCTACAAACAATTAAGTGAAGGCTAGATGCAATTAAATGAAGGCTACATTCTATTAAATTAACGTTACAAACAATAAAATGAAGGCTGCATACAAGTAAATAAAGGCTACATACAATTAAATAGAGGCTACATGCAATTAAGTAAAAGCTACAAACAATTAAGTGAAGGCTAGATGCAATTAAATGAATGCTATTAATTGAAGGCTATATACAAATAAATAAAGGTGACATACAATTAAATGAATACGAAATACAATTAAATGAAGGCGACATACAGTTAAATGAAGGCGACATAGAATTAAATGAAGGCTACATACAATTAAATGAAGGCTACAGACAATTAAATGAAGGCTACATACAATTAAATGAAGGCTAAATACAATTAAATGAAGGCTACATACAATTAAATGAAGGATACATACAAATAAATGAAGGCTACATACAATTAAATAAAGGCGACATACAATTAAATGAATGCGACATACAATTAAAGGAAGGATACATACAATTAAATAAAGCCTACATACAATAAATAAAGGCCACATACAATAAAATTAAGGCTACATACAATTAAATGAAGGCTACATACAATTAAATGAAGGCTACATACAATTAAATAAAGGCTACATACAAATAAATAAAGGCTACATACAATCAAATAAAGGCCACATACAATTAAATAAATGCTACATACAATTAAATAAAGGCTACATACAATTAAATGAAGGCTACATACAATTAAATGAAGGCTACATACAATTAAATGAAAGCTGCATACAATTATATAAATGGCTACATGCAATTAAATGATGGCTACATACAATTAAATAAAGGCAGCATACAATTAAATAAAGGCTAAATACATTTAAATAAAGGCTCTATACAATTAAATATAGGCTAAATACAATTAAATGAATGCTACATACATTTAAATGAAGGCTACATA
This sequence comes from Lymnaea stagnalis, assembly GCA_964033795.1. Classification (NCBI taxonomy): domain Eukaryota; kingdom Metazoa; phylum Mollusca; class Gastropoda; family Lymnaeidae; genus Lymnaea; species Lymnaea stagnalis. The sequence continues at coordinate 148,318 of CAXITT010001154.1, read as the reverse complement.
CAATTAAATGAAGGATACATACAATTAAATAAAGGCTACATACAATTAAAAAAAGGCTACATACAATTAAATGAAGGCTACATAAAATTAAATGAAGGCTAAATACAATTTAATGAAGGCTACATACAAAAAATTGAAGGCTACATACAATTAAATAAAGTCGACATACAATTAAATAAATGCGACATACAATTAACTCAAGTCAACATACAATTAAATGAAGGCGACATTCAATTAAATGAAGGCTACATACAATTAAATAAAGGCTACATGCAATAAAATAAAGGCCAAATACAATTAAATGAAGGCTACATACAATTAAATATAAGATACATACAATTAAATGAAGGCTACATACAATTAAACAAAGGCTACATAAAAATACTTAAAGGCTACATACAATCAAATAAAGGACACATAAAATTAAATAAAGGCTACATACAATTAAATAAAGGCTACATGCAATTTAATGATGGCTACTTACAATTAAATAAAGGATGCATACAATTAAATAAAGTCTACATACATTTAAATAAAGGATCTATACAATTAAATAAGGGCTACAAACAATTAAATATAGGCTAAATACATTTAAATAAAGGCTACATACAATTAAATGAAGTCTGCATACAATTAAATATAGGCTACATGCAATTATATAAAGGCTACATACAATTAAATGAAGGCTGCATACAATTAAATAAAGGTTACATACAATTAAATGAAGGCTACATACAATTATAGGATGGCTACATACAATTAAATAAATGCTACATACAATTAAATGAAAGCTACTTACAATTAACTGAACGCTACATACAATTAAATAAATGCTACATACAATAAAATGAAGGCTACATACAAGTAAATAAAGGCTAAATACAATTTAATAAAGGCTACATACCATTAACTAAATGCTACATACAATTAAATGAAGACTCTATACAATTAAATAAGGCTATATACNTACATACAATAAAATGAAGGCTACATACAAGTAAATAAAGGCTAAATACAATTTAATAAAGGCTACATACCATTAACTAAATGCTACATACAATTAAATGAAGACTCTATACAATTAAATAAGGCTATATACAATTAAATAAAGGCTACTTACATTAAATAAAGGCTACACACAATTCAATAAAGACTACATACAATTAAATGAAGGCTACATACAATCAAATGAAGGCTACTTACAATAAATTGAAGGCTACATACAATTTAATAAAGGGTACATACACTTAAATTAAGGCTACATACAATAAAAAGGCTACATACAATTAAATAAAGGCTACATACAATCAAATAAAGGCTGCATACAATTAAATGAAGGCTACAAATAATTAAATTAAGGCTAGATACATAAAAAGGCTCAATACAATTAAATAAAGGCTACATACAATTAAATAAAGGCTACATACAATTAAATATAGGTTACATACAATTACATAAAGGCTACATACAATTACATAATGGCCACATACAATTAAATAAAGGCAAAATTCAATTAAATAAAGTCCACCTACAATTAAAGAAAGGCCAACTACATTTAAAGAAAGGCCACATACAATGAAATAAAGGTGGCATACAATTAAATTAAGGCTACATACAAAAAAACAAAGGCCATATACAATTAAATGAAGGTTATTTACAATTAACTGAACGCTACATACAATTAAATAAATGCTACATACAATAAAATGAAGGCTACATACAAGTAAATAAAGGCTAAATACAATTTAATAAAGGCTACATACCCTTAACTAAATGCTACATACAATTAAATGAAGACTACATACAATTAAATGAAGGCTACATACAATTAAATGAAGGCTACATACAATTAAATAAATGCTACATACAATTAAATGAATGCTACTTACAATTAACTGAAGGCGACATACAATTAAATAAATGCTACATACAATAAAATGAAGGCTACATACAATGAAATGAAGGTTACATACAATTAAATTAAGGCTACATACATGTAAATGAAGGCTACATACAATTAAATGAAGGCTACATACAATTAAATGAAGGCTACATACAATTAAAAGAAGGCTATTTACAATTAATTGAAGGCTACATACAAATTAATAAAGGCTACATACACTTAAATAAAGGCTACATACAGTTAAGTTAAAGCTACAAACAATTAAGTGAAGGCTACATACAATTAAATAAATGTTACATAAAATAAAATGAAGGCTACATACAAGTAAATAACGGCTACATAAAATTTAATAAAGGCTACATACCATTAACTAAATGCTACATACAATTAAATGAAGACTACTTACAATTAAATAAAGGCTAAATACAATTAAAAAAGGCTACAAACATTAAATAAAGGCTACATACAATTAAATAAAGACTACATACAGTTAAATGAAGGCTACATACTATCAAATGAAGGCTACTTACAATAAATTGAAGGCTACATACAATTTAATAAAGGGTATATACACTTAAATTAAGGCTACATACAATTAAATGAAGGCTACATACATGTAAATAAAGGCTACATACAATTAAATGAAGGCTAGATACAATTAAATAAAGAATAGATACAATTAAAAAAAGGCTACATACAAATAAATAAAGGCTATGTACAATAAAATAAATGCTATATACAATTAAATAAAGGCTATATACAATAAAATAAAGGCTACATACGATTAAATAAAGGCTACATACAATTAAAAGAAAGCTACATACACTTAAATGAAGGCTACAAACAATTAAATGAAACTACATACAATTAAATGAAGGCTATATACAATTAAATGAAGGCTACAAACAATTAAATGAAGGCTACATAGATTAAATAAAGGCTACATACAATTAAATAAAGACTACATAACATTAAATAAAAGCTACATACAATTAAATAAAGGCTACATAAAATTAAATAAAGGCTACATACAATTAAGTGGAGGCTACAAACAATTAAATAAAGGCTAAATACAATTAAATGAAGGCTACATACAATTAAATGAAGGTTACATACAATTAACCGATTCTACATACAATTAAATGAAGGATACATATAATTAAATGAAGGCTACATACAATTAAATGAAGACGACATATAATTAAATGAAGGCTACATACAATTAAATAAAGGCGGCATACAATTAAATAAAGGCTGCATACAATCAAAAAAGGCTACACACAATTATATGAAGGCTACAAACAATTAAATTAAGGCTACATACATTAAAAAGGCTAATTACAATTAAACAAAGGCTACATACAATGAAATAAAGGCTGCATACAATTAAATGAAGGCTACATACAATTAAATAAATGCTACCTACAATTAAATGAATGCTACTTACAATTAACTGAAGGCTATATACAATTAAAAAAATGCTACATACAATAAAATGAAGGCTACATACAAGTAAATAAAGGCTACATACAATTTAATAAAGGCTAGAAACTAACTAAATGCTACATACAATTAAATGAAGACTACATACACTTAAAAAAAGCCTATATACAATTACATAAAGGCTACACACATTAAATAAAGGCTACATACAATTAAATGAAGGCTAAATACAATCAAATGAAGGCTACTTACAATACATTGAAGGCTACATACAATATAATAAAGGGTACATACACTTAAATTAAGGATACATACAATTAAATGAAAGTTACATACAATTAAATGAAGGCTACATACAATTAAATGAACGCTACATACAATTAAATGAAGGCTACATACAATTAAATGAAGGCTACAGACAATTAAATGAAGGCTAAATACAATTAAATAAAGGCTACATACAATTAAAGGAAGGCTGCATACAATTAAATAAAGGCAACATGCAATTATATGATGGCTACATACAATTAAATGAAGGCTATATACAATTAAATGAAGGCTACATAAAATTAAATTAAGGCTACATAGATTAAATAAAGGCTACATACAAGTAAATAAAGGCTACATACAATTAAATAAAAGCTACATACAATTAAATAAAGGCTACATACAATTAAATAGAGGCTACATACAATTAAGTGAAAGCTACAAACAATTAAGTGAAGGCTAGATAAAATTAAATGAAGGCTTAAAACAATTAAATGAAGGCTACATACAATTAAATGAAGGTTACATACAATTAAATTAAGGCTACATACAATGAAATGAAGGCTACATACAATTAAATGAAGGCTACATACAATTAAATGAAGAATACATACAATTAAATAAAGACTACATACAATTAAATAAAGGCTACATACAATTAAATAAAGGCTACACATATTAAATAAAGGCTACATACAATTAATAAAAGGCTACATACAATTAAATAAAGGCTACATACAATTAAATAAAGGCTACATACAATTTAAATAAAGGCAATGTACAATGAAATATAAAGCTACATACAATTAAAAAAGACTACATACTATAAAATAAAGGCTACATACAATTAAATAAAGGCTACATACAATTAAATGAAGGCTACATACACTTAAATGAAGGCTACATACAATTAAATGAAACTATATACAATTAAATGAAGGCTACATACAATTAAATGAAGGCTACAAACAATTAAATAAAGGCTACATACAATTAAATAAAAGCTACATACAATTAAATAAAGGCTACATACAATTAAATAAAGGCTACATACAATAAAATAAAGGCCACATACAATTAAATAAAGTCTACATACAATTAAATAAAGGCTACATACAATTAATTAAAGGCTGCATAAAATTAAATAAAAACTACATACAATTTAAAATAAAGGCGGCATACAATTAAATAAAGGCTACATATAAATAAATTAAGGCTACATACAATCAAATAAAGGCTACATACAATTAAATGAAGGCTACATCCAATTAATTAAAGGCTACATACAATTAAATATAGGTTACGTACAATTACATAAAGGCTACATACAATTACATAAAGGCCACATACAATTATATAAAGGACACATACAATTAAAAAAAGGCCACCTACAATTAAATAAAGGCCACCTACAATTAAATAAAGGCCACATACATTTAAATGAAGGCCATATACAATTAAATGAAGGCAAAATACAATTAAATAAAGGCAAAATACAATTAAATGAAGGCCACATACAATAAAATGAAGGTTACATACAATTAAATGAAGGCTACATACAGTTAAATGAAGACTACATACACATAAGTGAACGTTGCATACAATTAAATAAAGGCTACAAACAAATAAATAATGGCTACATACAATAAAACAAAGGCCAAATACAATTAAATGAAGGCTACATACAATTAAATGAGGGCTACATACAATTAAATAAAGGCGACGTACAATTAAATGATTGCGACATACACTTAAATGAAGGCGATATACAATTAAATGAAGGCGATATACTATTAAATGAAGGCTACATACAATTAAATGAATGCTACATACAATTAAATGAATGCTACATACAATTAAATAAATGGTACATACAATTAAATGAAGGCTACATACAATTAAATGAAGGCTAAATACAATAAAATGAAGGCTACATACAACTATATAAAGGCTACATACAATTTAATAAAGGCTACATACATTTAAATAAAGGCTACATACAATTAAATAAAAGCTACATACAATTAAATAAAGTTTACATACAATTAAATATAGCTACATATAATTAAATGAAGGCAACATGCAATTAAATGAAGGCTACATACAATTAAATGAATGCTACATACATTTAAATGAAGGCTGCATACAATTAAATAAAGGCTACATATAATTTAATAAAGACTACATACAATTACATTAAGGCCAAATATATTAAATAAAGGCTACATACATTTTAATAAAGACTACATACAATTAAATAAAAGCCTCATACAATTAAATAAAGGATACGAACCATTTAATAAAGGCTACATAAAATTAAGTGAAGGCTACAAACAATTAAGTTAAGGCTAGATACAATTAAATGAAGGCTAAATACAATTAAATAAAGGCTACATACAATTAAATGAAGGTTACATACAAATAAATGATGGCTACTTCCATTTAAATGAAGGCTACATGCAATTAAATGAAGGCTACATACAATTAAATAAATGCTACATACAATTAAATGAAGGCTACTTACAATTAAATGTAGGCTACATACAATTTAATAAAGGCTACATACACTTAAATTAAGGAAACATACAATTAAATAAAGGCTAAACACATTAAATAAAAGCCACCTACAATTAAAAAGGCCACATACAATTAAATAAAGGCTACAAGCAATTAAATAAAGGCTACATACAATTAAAAAAAGACGCCATACAATTAAATAAAGGCTACATACAATTAAATGAAGGCTACATACAATTAAATGAAGGCTACATACAGTTAAAATAAGGCTACAGACAATTAAATAAAGGCTTCATACAAATAAATGAAGGCAACATACAATTAAATCAAGGCTACATACAATTTAATAAAGGATACATACAATTTATTGAAGGCTACATACAATTAATCAAAGGCTACATACAATGAAATAAAGGCTACATACAATTAAATAAAGCTACATACAATTCAATAAAGGCTACATGCAATAACATAAAGGCTCCATACAATTAAATAAAGGCTCCATATAATTAAATAAAGGCTACATACAA
>CAXITT010001154.1:118093-135769 GCA_964033795.1 Lymnaea stagnalis | reverse complement strand
CTACATACAATTAAATAAAGGCTACATGCAATAAAATAAAGGCCAAATACAATTAAATAAAGGATACATACAATTAAAAAGGATACATACAATTAAACAAAGGCTACATAAAAATACTTAAAGGCTACATACAATCAAATAAAGGACACATACAATTAAATAAAGGCTACATACAATTAAATAAAGGCTACATACAATTAAATGAAAGCTGCATACAATTAAATAAGGGCTACAAACAATTAAATGAAGGCTACATACATTTAAATAAAGGCTGCATACAATTAAATGAAGGCTGCATACAATTAAATAAAGGCTGCATGCAATTATATAAAGGCTACATACAATAAAATAAAGGCTGCATACAAATAAATAAAGTCTACATACATTAAAATAAAGGCTCTATACAATTAAATAAAGGCTACATACAATTAAAAGAAGGCTACATACAATTAAATGAAGGCTACATACAATTAAATGAAGGCTACATGCAATTAAATGAAGGCTACATACAATTAAATGAAGTCTACATACAATTAAATAAAGGATATATACAATTAAATGAAGGCTACATACAATTAAATGAAGGCTACATACATTTAAATGAAGGCTACATACAATTAAAGAAAGGCTACATACAAATAAATAAAGGCTACATACAATCAAATAAAGGCCAAATACAATTAAATAAAGGCTACATACAATTAAATAAAGGCTACATACAATTAAATGAAGACTACATACAATTAAATGAAAGCTGCATACAATTAAATAAAGGCTACATACAATTAAATGAAGGCTACATATAATTAAATGAAGGCTACACAAAATTAAATAAAGGCTACATACATTTAAATAAAGGATCTATACAATTAAATAAAGGCTACATACAATTAAGTAAAGGCTACATACAATTAAATAATAGCTACATACAATTAAATAAAGGCTACATACACTTAAATAAATGCTACATACAATTAAGTGAAAGTTACAAACAATTAAGGGAAGGCTAGATACAATTAAATGAGGGCTAAATATAATGAAATGAAGGCTACATACAATTAAATAAAGGTTACATACAATTAAATCAAGGCTACATACAATTAAATGAAGGCTACATACCATAAAATGAAGGCTACATACAAGTAAATAAAGGCTACATACAATTTAATTAAGGCTACAAACAATTAAATAAAGGCTACATACAATTAAATGAAGGCTACATACAATTAAATAAAGGCTACATACAATTAAATAAAGGCTACATTTAATTAAATATAGGTTACATACAATTACATAAAAGCTACATACAATTACGTAAAGGCAACATACAATCAAATAAAGAACACCTACAATTAAGTAAAGGCAACCTACAATTAAATAAAGGCCACATACAATTAAATAAAGGTGACATACAATTAAATAAAGGCTACATACAATGAAACAAAGGCCACATACAATTAAATAAAGGATACATACAATTAATGAAGGCAACATACAATTAAACGACGGCTACATACAATTAAAATTAAGGCTACATACATTAATAAAGGCTACATACAATTAAATAAAAGCTACATACAATTAAATAAATGCTACATACAATTAAATGGAGGCTACATACAATTAAATAAAAGCTACAAACAATTAAGTGAAGGCTAGATGCAATTAAATGAAGGCTACATTCTATTAAATGAAGGTTACATACAATTAAATGAATTCTGCATACAAGTAAATAAAGGCTACATACAATTAAATAGAGGCTACATACAATTAAGTAAAAGCTACAAACAATTAAGTGAAGGCTAGATGCAATTAAATGAATGCTATTTAGAATTAACTGAAGGCTACATTCTTTTAAATGAAGGTTACATACAATAAAATGAAGGCTACATACAAGTAAATAAAGGCTACATACAATTTAATAAAGGTTACATACCATTAAATAAATGCTACATACAATTAAATGAAGACTACATACAATTATATAAAGGCTACATACAATTAAATAAAGGCTACACACATTAATTAAAGGCAACATACAATAAAATAAAGGCTACATACAATTAAATAAAGGCTACATACAATTAAATGAAAGCTACATACACTTAAATGAAGGCTACACACAATTAATGAAACTACATACAATTAAATGAAGGCTATATTCAATTAAATGAAGGCTACAAACAATTAAATAAAGGCTACAAATAATAAATTAAAGGCTGCATACAATTAAATAAAGGCTACATACACTGAAATAAAGGTGGCATACAATTAAATAATGGCTACATACAAATAAATAAAGGCTACATACAATTAAATGAAGGTTACATACAATAAAATAAAGGCCACCTATAATTAAATAAAGGCCACCTGCAATGAAATAAAGGCCACCTACAATGAAATAATGGCCACATACAATTAAATAAAGGCCACATACAATTAAATAAAGGCTACATACAATGAAATGAAGGCCACATACAAATAAATGAAGGCCACATATAATTAAATGAAGGCTATATACAATTAATTGAAGGCTATATACAATTAAATAAAGGCGACATACAATTAAATGAATGCGAAATACAATTAAATGAAGGCGACATACAATTAAATGAAGGCGACATAGAATTAAATGAAGGCTACATAAAATTAAATGAAGGCTACAGACAATTACATTAATGATACATACAATTAAATGAAGGCTAAATACAATTAAATGAAGGCTACATACAATTAAATGAAGGATACATAAAAATAAATGAAGGCTACATACAATTAAATAAAGGCGACATACAATTAAATGAATGCGACAAACAATTAACTCAAGTAAACTTACTATTAAATGAAGGCTACATACAATTAATGGAAGGCTACATACAATTAAAAAAAGCCTACATACAATAAAATAAAGGCCACATACAATAAAATGAAGGCTACATACAATTAAATAAAGGCTACATACAATTAAATAAAAGCTACATACACTTAAATGAAGGCTAAAAACAATTAAATGAAACTACATACAATTAAATGAAGGCTATATTCAATTAAATGAAGGCTACAAACAATTAAATAAAGGCTACATATAATAATATAAAGGCTGCATACAATTAAATAAAGGCTACATACAATGAAATAAAGGTGGCATACAATTAAATAATGGCTACATACAAATAAATAAAGGTACATACAATTAAATGAAGGCTACATACAATTAAATAATGGCCACCTATAATTAAATAAAGGCCACCTACGATGAAATAAAGGCCACATACAATTAAATAAAGGCCACTGTTACGCACTGACTTGTATTGGGAGAAATTAATCTCCTATTTTAATTTTAGTTTGCTCGTTGTAAACAGTGCCTAACAAAGGACGATACCATATAATCAACAATATTAAGGGTACGACCCAAAACAGTTTCTAGTCACAATTAATTACGATTTATTATGTCTTAAGATAATTACAAAATAAAATAAAATAAAATTACAATCTTCAACTTACAGTATGGCAGATGTCGTACCGGTACACAGTTAATACAATTAGAAATAATGATGCCAATAAATAATGCGGAATAAACACATATAAGTAGGAGCACACAAATACACAAAGAATAAAACACGCCTCGTAATGTTAAGAAAATCTATGTGAAAAATCTCCGTCCCCTCGTGCCTGTCAATCTCTTATATATATGTAGAGTAAGATGCTTCGAGAAGGGCTTATGACGTGTTGTTTACATCTCTCGGGTTAAGGAGTATATTCCAGAAATTACCCGAAAACAATCTACCCAATGCGTAATTGGAAGCCGACTGTAAACAAGATACTTCAAAGACCTAAGCCACACCCCTTTGTGAACACAGCGTCTCATGCGGGGTCAATCAGAGGGCACGCACGAGAAATATGATGTAAACAAGCTCTCTATAACACCTCCCCTCTTAAAAGAAAAAAATTTCATTGTTCAAAAATGGAATTCTTTTTCCATTAAAATTGAAGAAAGTACATTTCTTACTCTCAAAATATTAGACAAAAAACTTCTTAACAGCTTATAAACAATAACATAAGTGAAAATTAATTTCTGGACAAAGTATCTGCAATGACATTGTCTTTGCCTTTAATATGTTTGATGTCCAAATTATATTCTTGTAAAAATAGGCTCCATCTTAACAATCTTTGATTTTTGGAGACCATCTTATTCAAAAATGTTAAAGGATTGTGATCAGTAAAAACAAGTACTGAATGTAAAGAACAACTGACATAAAAATCAAATTGTTGGAGAGCAAGAATTAAACCTAAACATTCTTTTTCTACAGTGGAATAGTTTTTCTGATGTGAGTTAAATTTCTTTGAGAAATAAGAGACAGGATGATCTACATTGTGGTCATCTTCTTGAAAAAGAACTGCACCAATGCCAACATCACTGGCATCTACAGCTAATTTAAACTGTTTGTTAAAGTCTGGTGCAATGAGAACAGGAGCATTAGCAAGTATATTTTTAATGTTTTCGAATGCTTCCTGACAAGCATCTGACCAATGAAATTTTGCATTTTTCTTTAACATATTACTTAAAGGAGAAGCAATAACTGAGAAATTTTTGCAAAATTTTCTATAATAACCTGCCATTCCCAAAAATCTCATTAACTGTTTTCTAGTAGTGGGTGGTGGAAGTGATACAATAGCATTTATCTTAGCTTGAACAGGCTTTACATGACCTTGACCCACTATGTGACCTAAATATTCCACAGTTGCATGACAAAATTCACATTTATTTAAATTTACAGTTACATTTGCCTGCAAAAATTTTTTAAACAGAGATCTTAATTGGTTTACATGAGTTGAAAAATCTTGACTGTAAATAATTACATCATCAATATAGGCGCTGCAATTTTCCTGGTCAGCAATAATGTTATTTACAAGACGTTGGAATGTAGCTGGGGCATTTTTCATTCCAAACGGCATTACTTTATATTGATATAAACCATCTGGAGTACAAAAAGCAGAGATTTCTTTTGCTCTGTCAGATAGAGGAACCTGCCAATAACCTGATAGTAAGTCTATCTTGGTTACATATTTGGCATCACCTATTCGATCTATAAGATCGTCTATCCTTGGAATCGGAAAGGAATCAGTCTTTGTGAATGCATTCACTTTCCTGAAGTCAGTACAAAACCTGTAACTTTTGTCAGGCTTTGGGACTAAAATACATGGTGAACTCCAGTTACTAGAGCTTGGTTCAATTATATCATTTTCAAGCATGTATTTTATTTCAGACCGGATTATTTCAAGTTTTTCCGGATTGACCCTATAGGGGTGTTGCTTGACCGGAACTGCATTGCCAATGTCAACATCATGTACAGCAATGTTGGTTTTATTAGGTACATCAGGGAAGAGTAAAACAAAATCTGCAATAACAGACTTAACAACATCCTTCTCTGACAATGACAAATGTCCTAGTTTCTTATCTAAGTTGGCCAATACTTCTGAATTTTTAAGTTTATAATTACCAACTTTTTCTGGGACACTATCAAAGGTTTCAGTAACATTTTCTTTAAGTACTGAAGTTACAGTTGAGATTGTGTTAACATTTTTTTCTGAGGATGGACAATGATCATCACATTTTCTATCAAAATATTCTTTTAACATGTTAATGTGACATAACTGTTTCTTTCTTTTACGATCTGGTGTTAACACAATGTAATTTAAATCATTGATTTTGGACTCAACAACATAAGGACCAAAATATCTAGCTTGTAGTGCTTGCCCTGGTATCGGCAAAAGCACAAGCACTTTGTCCCCTGAAGCAAACTGTCTGAATTTTGACTTTTTGTCATACCAAACTTTCATTTTAGATTGTGAATCTTTTAAATGTGTTTTAGCCAAATTAACGGCATTAAAAAGTTTAGTTTTAAATTTTTGGACATAGTCAAGAAGTCCTTCGGTGGGTGTCGATGACATCCACGTGTCCTTTAAAAGTTTAAGGGGACCGCGAACCGTTTGGCCAAACACCAGTTCGAAGGGGCTGAATCCAAGTGATTCTTGAACTGCTTCTCTTGCGGCGAACAGTAGCATGTTGATGCCTTCATCCCAGTCTTTCTCTTGTTCCAGGCAGTAGGTTCTCATCATGTTCTTCAACGTCTGATGGAATCGCTCAAGTGCTCCCTGTGACTCAGGATGATATGCACTCGACAAGCAGTGTTCTATGCCCAACTGTTTCATCACTTGTTTGAATATTCCAGCCTTGAAGTTGGTTCCTTGGTCAGACTGTACAGACTTCGGAAGACCAAACAATGTAAAAAACTTCGTCAAGGCTTTGACGATGTTCGGAGTCTTGATATTGCGAAGAGGAATAGCTTCTGGGAATCTTGTTGACGCACACATGATTGTCAGCAAGTATTGGTGACCTGATTTTGTCTTTGGCAGAGGTCCAACGCAGTCTATAATAACGCGACTGAAAGGTTCTTCGAATGCTGGAATGGGTTGAAGAGGAGCTGCTGGTATCTTCTGATTTGGTTTCCCTACAACCTGACAAGTATGACATGATCTGCAGTATTCAACCACATCTTTCTTGATTTTGGGCCAAAAGAAGTGCGACGTGATTTTGTGATATGTCTTCTTTACTCCCAAATGCCCTGAAAGTGGTGAGTCATGGGCTAAGTTCAGGACTTCGTTCCGGAATGGGGTAGGAACTACTATTTGATGAACTATCCTCCATTCTTCGTCAGCATTTGCGTCTGGAGGTCGCCATTTTCTCAAAAGTATGTCATCTTGAAGGTAATAACATATAGGGAATTGTTCAGCTTCTTCTTGGGTCAAAGCGTTCTCTCGAAGTTTGACTATTTCTGGATCACTCTTCTGTTCTTCAATAAGTTGCATTCGAGTTGGAGTCTTGTAATTACTAGCCTCTTCATTTAGACTTGCAAAAAATGTTTTTCCCAGGTCAATTTCAGGAAGAATTTTATTGCTTTTTTGTGAAATCTCTTTTGTGGAGATCTTGGAACTCATGGCCCTTGTCACAGCACATGCTGGATACAATTCTTGATCTTCTTCCTGATTTTCATTTAAACAAGGTTCATGAGTAACGATGGGCTCGGCTATCACCTTCCCACCAGCTAAGTCATTGCCTAGCAGCAACGAGATGCCGTCCAATGGTAATGTTGGTCGGACACCCACAACCACAGGTCCGGAGACTAAGTCTGATTTTAGGTTGATGAGATGTAAAGGTACATCTATGCATCCCAGCTCTACACCTCGTAACAGGATGTTGCTCCCAGTAGCAGTAGATTCAGACAAGGGAAGTATACCCTCAAGTAGTAAGGACTGTGAAGCACCTGTATCTCGTAAGATTTTGATTGGTTGTAGACTGGAAAAATCACCTGGCAGTGATACGAATCCTTCCGATATGAAAGGCATGAAGTCTTGTATGACATCAGTAGTTTCTGATGTAGAATTTTGGACCTTGGTAGGTAAACTCTTGTTGGAGTCTTGAGAACATTCGGCTAGGGTAGAGGAAGTAAAACTCTGGGTAGAGTCGTCAAAACTTGCACACAAGTCCTCAGTAAAACGCCCTCTGGAGGTAGACCTCTTCTTGGAGCAAAAGGATCTTGGCGACAAGCTCATAAAACTCGCAGTCGAAGCAGGAACTTGGCTGGAGTCAGTAAAACTAGCCTTATTGTTCATAATGGAACTCTTTGATGAGTCGTGACAAACCTCTTTGAAGTTTGTATGGACATCTGGAGAGCAAAAACTCTTGAATTTTGAAAATGTGTTTCCAGATGTATGACGAGACGTACAAGCGGAGACTTTGTGTTGTGTACCAGGATGTGTGGTCTTCTCAGTTTTCTTCTTGAGTTTCCAGCAATCATCCCTCGTATGTCCTTCTTTTTTACAGTAGGCACATGTGTCTTTTGCACCAATTTCTTTCGTACCGGGCTTGAATGGTTTTTGTGGAGGTTTACTGTAAGTTGATACAGCTGTCTTATTGTGCCTGTCATTTTTGGTGTCAGATGGATTCTTGGAAAGTTGATGTGAGATGGTGAAGTCGTCGGCTAACACTGCTGCCGTATGTGCGTCACCTTCGCCACGGTCTGCAATATGTATTCGCACCTCAGTACGAACACAGTTCTTGAACTCCTCCATCAGAATGAGGTTCTTGAATTTCTTGAAGTCTGTCTCGGTGTTGGTTGCGTGCAGCCACTTGTCCAGGAGCCGTTCCTTTTCCCGGAGGAACTCAACATGAGTCTGGCCATCACGTTTCCACAGTTCCCTAAACTTTTTACGGTATGCTTCGGGGACACATTCATAAGCCTTAAGTATTAATGATTTTACTAGGTTATAGTCCCCGCGCTGTTCCGCATTCAGGGACACAAAGACTTCAGATGCCCTTCCGGTCAAGGCTGGTTGAAGTAAGGTGGACCACATAGTTTCAGGAATTTTAAAATTTTGGGCAGTTATCTCAAACTGCGCAAAATATTGGTCAACCTCTTTTTCTGTAAATTTAGGGATTACTTTTGCAAATTTAATTGCATCGCAACCTTGACCGGCTGGAGCCGTGAGTCTATTTTCCATTGCTCCCAAATTGGCTGTTATTTCCATTTCTTTTAATTTGATTTGTAGCTCTTTCTGTGCTTCCAACTCCAGCTGTTTAAGCTCACGTTCTTTATCTAGCTCCAGCTGTTTAAGCTCACGTTCTTTATCTAGCTCCAGCTGTTTAAGCTCACGTTCTTTTTCTCTCTGGGCATCTAGTTCCATTTGTTTGAGCTTTAGTTGGAGCTCCATACTTGGATCAGTCGGTTGTGTGACTGAGGCAAGTTCATCTTCAGATAACATGTCTTCATCCACAAAGTGAACGATGATCATGTCTCGTATGGTCTTTTTTACGGCCGAATGAGCTACATTTATTTCTAGAGCTTTAGCAATGGAAAATAGCTCCTTCCTAGAACATTTGTCTAATGCCTCTACTGATGGGTTTTGAATATCAAAATCCATTTTGACACAGGCAAAATATAACAATGATTTTTATAAAAATTTAAGCTTAGTGCACACACTAATGAAAAAAATTGTAACCAGCTCTGTTGTTGGTGTTGTAAAATGGTATCGTGTACTCAAAATTAATCTGAGTATATAAAAGTAAACAGTGGGTCAAAATCCACAGAAAAACAATCAATTTATTATTGGTGTAATAAAAATTATGGATTAAAATTATCCTCGGAAAAGCCCACAATTTGTTAAAATTGGAGTCTAATATGAGAAATAATAATAGTAGTATAAATTTAGTATTATCGCGGACGAGCAGCCCAATTTGTTAGAATTGGGGTCTTGAGAAAAATAATAATATAGAGTCCGCTATATCCGGGACGAGCAACCCAATTTGTTACGCACTGACTTGTATTGGGAGAAATTAATCTCCTATTTTAATTTTAATTGGCTCATTGTAAACAGTGCCTAACAAAGGACGATACCATATAATCAATAATATTAAGGATACGACCCAAAACAGTTTCTAGTCACAATTAATTACGATTTATTATGTCTTAAGATAATTACAAAATAAAATAAAATAAAATTACAATCTTCAACTTACAGTATGGCAGATGTCGTACCGGTACACAGTTAATATGTTAATACAATTAGAAATAATGATGCCAATAAATAATGCGAAATAAACACATATAAGTAGGAGCACACAAATACACAAAAGAATAAAACACGCCTCGTAATGTTAAGAGAATCTATATGAAATCTCCGTCCCTCGTCCGTGCCTGTCAATCCCTTATATAGGTGGGTCTACCGACGCCCAAGCCCTGCCTTCGAGACATTTCGAGAAAAATCCCAATCATTCTACCAAATACTATTTGGAACAGATTAATTATTTTCAGTGGCTGGCGGTGTAAACAAGAAATACATCAAAGACCTAAGCCACACCCCTTTGTGAACACAGCGTCTCATGCGGGGTCAATCATAGGGCACGTACGAGAAATATTGTGTAAACAAGCTCTCTGTAACAGCCACATACAATTAAATAAAGGCTACATACAATGAAATGAAGGCCACATACAAATAAATGAAGGCCACATACAATTAAATGAAGGCTATATACAATTAATTGAAGGCTATATACAATTAAATAAAGGCGAATTACAATTAAATGAATGCGAAATACAATTAAATGAAGGCGACATACAATTAAATGAAGGCGACATAGAATTAAATGAAGGCTACATACAATTAAATGAAGGCTACATACAATTAAATTAATGATACATACAATTAAATGAAGGCTACATACAATTAAATAAAGGCGACATACAATTAAAGGAAGGCTACATACAATTAAATGAAGGCTAAATACAATTAAATGAAGGATACATACAAATAAATGAAGTCTACATACAATTAAATAAAGGTGACATACAATTAAATGAATGCGACATACAATTAACTCAAGTCAACATACAATTAAATGAAGGCGTAATACAATAAAGGAAGGCTACATACAATTAAATAAAGCCTACATACAATAAAATAAAAGCCACATACAATAAAATGAAGGCTACATACAATTAAATGAAGGCTACATATAATTAAATGAAGGCTACATACAATTAAATAAAGGCTACATACAAATAAATAAAGGCTACATACAATCAAATAAAGGCCACATACAATTAAATAAATGCTACATACAATTAAATAAAGGCTACATACAATTAAATAAAGGCTACATGCAATTAAATGATGGCTACATACAATTAAATAAAGGCTGCATACAATTAAATAAAGGCTAAATACATTTA
This sequence comes from Lymnaea stagnalis, assembly GCA_964033795.1. NCBI lineage: Eukaryota > Metazoa > Mollusca > Gastropoda > Lymnaeidae > Lymnaea > Lymnaea stagnalis. Next base: position 124,979 of record CAXITT010001154.1, on the reverse strand, counting down.
AAAAAAGGCTCTATACAATTAAATAAAGGCTAAATACATTTAAATGAATGCTACACACATTTAAATGAAGGCTACATACAATTAAATGAAGGATACATACAATTAAATAAAGGCTACATATAATTAAATGAAGGCTACATACAATTAAATGAAGGCTACATAAAACTAAATGAAGGCTACATACAATTAAATGAAGGCTACATACAATTAAATGAAGGCTACATAAAATTAAATGAAGGCTAAATACAATTAAATGAAGGCTACATACAAATAAATGAAGGCTACATACAATTAAATTAAGTCGACATACAATTAAATGAATGCGACATACAATTAACTCAAGTCAACATACAATTAAATGGAGGCGACATACAATTAAATGAAGGCTACATACAATTAAATAAAGGCTACATGCAATAAAATAAAGGCCAAATACAATTAAATGAAGGCTACATACAATTAAATAACGGATAAATACTATTAAATGAAGGCTACATACAATTAAACAAAGGCTACATAAAAATACTTAAAGGCTACAAACAATCAAATAAAGGACACATACAATTAAATAAAGGCTACATACAATTAAATAAAGGCTACATACAATTAAATGAAAGCTGCATACAATTTAATAAAGGCAACATGCAATTTAATGATGGCTACTTACAATTAAATAAAGGCTGCATACAATTAAATAAAGGCTACATACATTTAAATAAAGGATCTATACAATTAAATAAGGGCTACAAACAATTAAATGAAGGCTACATACATTTAAATAAAGGCTACATACAATTAAATGAAGGCTGCATACAATTAAATAAAGGCTACATGCAATTATATAAAGGCTACATACAATAAAATAAAGGCTGCATACAAATAAATAAAGTCTACATACATTGAAATAAAGGCTCTATACAATTAAATAAAGGCTACATACAATTAAATGAAGGCTACATACAATTAAATGAAGTCTACATACAATTAAATAAAGGCGATATAAATTTAAATGAAGGCTACATAAATTAAATGAAGACTACATACAATTAAATGAAGGCTACATACAATTAAATAAAGGCTACATACAAATAAATAAAGGCTACATACAATCAAATAAAGGCCACATACAATTAAATAAAGGCTACATACAATTAAATAAAGGCTACATACAATTAAATGAAGGCTACATACATTTAAATGAAGGCTACATACAATTAAATGAAGGATACATACAATTAAATAAAGGCTACATACAATTAAATGAAGGCTACATACAATTAAATGAAGGCTACATAAAATTAAATGAAGGCTACATACAATTAAATGAAGGCTACATACAATTAAATGAAGGCTACATACAATTAAATGAAGGCTACATACAAATAAATGAAGGCTACATAAATTAAATAAAGTCGACATACAATTAAATGAATGCGACATACAATTAACTCAAGTCAACATACAATTAAATGAAGGCGAAATACAATTAAATGAAGGCTACATACAATTAAACAAAGGCTACATGCAATAAAATAAAGGCAAAATACAATTAAATGAAGGCTACATACAATTAAATAAAGGTTGCATACAAATAAATAAAGGCTACATACAATCAAATAAAGGCCACATACATTTAAATAAAGGCTACATACAATTAAATAAAGGCTACATACAATTAAATAAAGGCTACATACAATTAAATGAAAGCTGCATACAATTAAATAAAGGCTACATGCAATTAAATGATGGCTACATACAATTAAATAAAGGCTGCATGCAATTAAATAAAGGCTAAATACATTTTAAAAAAGGCTCTATATAATTAAATGAAGGATACATACAATTATATAAAGGCTACATACAATTAAATGAATGCTACATACAATTAAATGAAGGCTACATAAAATTAAATGAAGGCTACATACAATTAAATGAAGGCTACATACAATTAAATGAAGGCTACATACAATTAAATGAAGTCTGAATACAATTAAATGAATGCGACATACAATTAACTCAAGTCAACATACAATTAAATGAAGGCTACATACAATTAAATGAAGGCTGCATACAATTAAATGAAAGCTGCATACAATTAAATAAAGGCTACATGCAATTAAATGATGGCTACATACAATTAAATAAAGGCTGCATACAATTAAATAAAGGCTAAATACATTTAAATAAAGGCTCTATACAATTAAATAAAGGCTACATACAATTAAATGAAGGCTACATACAATTAAATGAAGGCTACATACAATTAAATGAAGGCTAAATGCAATAAAATAAAGGCAAAATACAATTAAATGAAGGCTACATACAATTAAATGAATGCGACATACAATTAACTCAAGTCAACATACATTTAAATGAAGGCGAAATACAATTAAATGAAGGCTACATACAATTAAACAAAGGCTACATGCAATAAAATAAAGGCAAAATACAATTAAATGAAGGCTACATACAATTAAATAAAGGTTGCATACAAATAAATAAAGGCTACATACAATCAAATAAAGGCCACATACATTTAAATAAAGGCTACATACAATTAAATAAAGGCTACATACAATTAAATGAAGGCTACATACAATTAAATGAAAGCTGCATACAATTAAATAAAGGCTACATGCAATTAAATGATGGCTACATACAATTAAATAAAGGCTGCATGCAATTAAATAAAGGCTAAATACATTTAAAAAAGGCTATATACAATTAAATGAAGGATACATACAATTATATAAAGGCTACATACAATTAAATGAATGCTATATACAATTAAATGAAGGCTACATAAAATTAAATGAAGGCTACATACAATTAAATGAAGGCTACATACAATTAAATGAAGGCTACATACAATTAAATGAAGTCTGAATACAATTAAATGAATGAGACATACAATTAACTCAAGTCAACATACAATTAAATGAAGGCTACATACAATTAAATGAAGGCTGCATACAATTAAATGAAAGCTGCATACAATTAAATAAAGGCTACATGCAATTAAATGATGGCTAGATACAATTAAATAAAAGCTGCATACAATTAACTAAAGGCTAACTACTTTTAAATAAAGGCTCTATACAATTAAATAAAGGCTACATACAATTAAATGAAGGCTACATACATTTAAATGAAGGCTACATACAATTAAATGAAGAATACATACAATTAAATAAAGGCTACATACAATTAAATGAAGGCTACATACAATTAAATGAAGGCTAAATGCAATAAAATAAAGGCAAAATACAATTAAATGAAGGCTACATACAATTAAATGAATGCGACATACAATTAACTCAAGTCAACATACAATTAAATGAAGGCGACATACAATAAAATGGAGGCTACATACAATTAAATAAAGGCTACATGCAATAAAATAAAGGCCAAATAAAATTAAATGAAAGGCTACATACAAATAAATAAAGGATACATACAATTAAATGAAGGCTACATACAATTAAAGAAAGGCTGCATACAATTAAATAAAGGCTAAATACATTTTAAAAAAGGCTCTATACAATTAAATAAAGGCTAAATACATTTAAATGAAGGCTACACACATTTAAATGAAGGCTACATACAATTAAATGAAGGATACATACAATTAAATAAAGGCTACATACAATTAAATGAAGGCTACATACAATTAAATGAAGGCTACATAAAATTAAATGAAGGCTACATACAATTAAATGAAGGCTACATACAATTAAATGAAGGCTACATACAATTAAATGAAGGCTAAATACAATTAAATGAAGGCTACATACAAATAAATGAAGGCTACATACAATTAAATTAAGTCGACATACAATTAAATGAATGCGACATACAATTAACTCAAGTCAACATACAATTAAATGGAGGCGACATACAATTAAATGAAGGCTACATACAATTAATTAACGGATAAATACTATTAAATGAAGGCTACATACAATTAAACAAACGCTACATAAAAATACTTAAAGGCTACATACTATCAAATAAAGGACACACACAATTAAATAAAGGCTACATACAATTAAATAAAGGCTACATACAATTAAATGTAAGCTGCATACAATTTAATAAAGGAAACATGCAATTTAATGATGGCTACTTACAATTAAATAAAGGCTGCATACAATTAAATAAAGGCTACATACATTTAAATAAAGGATCTATACAATTAAATAAGGGCTACAAACAATTAAATGAAGGCTACATACATTTAAATAAAGGCTACATACAATTAAATGAAGGCTGCATACAATTAAAAAAAGGCTACATGCAATTATATAAAGGCTACATACAATAAAATAAAGGCTGCATACAAATAAATAAAGTCTACATACATTGAAATAAAGGCTCTATACAATTAAATAAAGGCTACATACAATTAAATGAAGGCTACGTACAATTAAATGAAGGTTACATACAATTAAATTAAGGCTACATACAATTAAATGAAGGCTACATACAATTAAATGAAGTCTACATACAATTAAATAAAGGCGATATAAATTTAAATGAAGGCTACATACAATTAAATGAAGACTACATACAATTAAATGAAGACTACATACAATTAAATAAAGGCTACATACAAATAAATGAAGGCTACATACAATCAAATAAAGGCCACATACAATTAAATAAAGGCTACATACAATTAAATAAAGGCTACATACAATTAAATGAAGGCTACATACAATTAAATGAAGGCTACATACAATTAAATGAAAGCTGCATACAATTAAATAAAGGCTACATACATTTAAATAAAGGATCTATACAATTAAATAAGGGCTACAAACAATTAAATGAAGGCTACATACATTTAAATAAAGGCTACATACAATTAAATGAAGGCTGCATACAATTAAATAAAGGCTACATGCAATAAAATAAAGGCCAAATACAATTAAATGAAGGCTACATACAATTAAATAACGGATAAATACTATTAAATGAAGGCTACATACAATTAAACAAAGGCTACATAAAAATACTTAAAGGCTACAAACAATCAAATAAAGGACACATACAATTAAATAAAGGCTACATACAATTAAATAAAGGCTACATACAATTAAATGAAAGCTGCATACAATTTAATAAAGGCAACATGCAATTTAATGATGGCTACTTACAATTAAATAAAGGCTGCATACAATTAAATAAAGGCTACATACATTTAAATAAAGGATCTATACAATTAAATAAGGGCTACAAACAATTAAATGAAGGCTACATACATTTAAATAAAGGCTACATACAATTAAATGAAGGCTGCATACAATTAAATATTGGCTACATGCAATTATATAAAGGCTACATACAAAAAAATAAAGGCTGCATACAAATAAATAATGTCTACATACATTGAAATAAAGGCTCTATACAATTAAATAAAGGCTACATACAATTAAATGAAGGCTACATACAATTAAATGAAGGCTACATACAATTAAATGAAAGCTGCATACAATTAAATGAAAGCTGCATACAATTAAATAAAGGCTACATGCAATTAAATGATGGCTATATACAATTAAATAAAGGCTGCATACAATTAAATAAAGGCTCAATACATTTAAATAAAGGCTCTATACAATTAAATAAAGGCTACATACAATTAAATGAAGGCTACATACATTTAAATGAAGGCTACATACAATTAAATGAAGGATACATACAATTAAATAAAGGCTACATACAATTAAATGAAGGCTACATACAATTAAATGAAGGCTACATAAAATTAAATGAAGGCTACATACAATTAAATGAAGGCTACATACAATTAAATGAATGCTACATACAATTAAATGAAGGCTACATACAATTAAATGAAGGCTACATACAAATAAATGAAGGCTACATAAATTAAATAAAGTCGACATACAATTAAATGAATGCGACATACAATTAACTCAAGACAACATACAATTAAATTAAGGCGAAATACAATTAAATGAAGGCTACATACAATTAAACAAAGGCTACATGCAATAAAATAAAGGCAAAATACAATTAAATGAAGGCTACATACAATTAAATAAAGGTTGCATACAAATAAAAAAAGGCTACATACAATCAAATAAAGGCAACATACAATTAAATAAAGGCTACATACAATTAAATAAAGGCTACATACAATTAAATAAAGGCTACATACAATTAAATGAAGGCTACATACATTTAAATGAATGATACATACAATAAAATTAAGTTTACATACAATTAAATGAAGGCTACATACAATTAAATGAAGGCTAAAGACAATAAAATGAAGGCTACATACACTTTAATTAAGGCTAAATACATTTAGATAAAGACTACATACAATTAAATAAAGGCTACATACAATTAAGTGAAGGCTACAAACAATTAAGTGTATTCTACATACAATTAAATGAAGGCTAAATACAATTAAATGAAGCCTACATACACTTAAATGAGTGCTACATACCATTAAGTGAAGGCTACATACATTTAAATGAAGGCTACATACAATTAAATGAAGGTTACATACAATTAAATGAAGGCTACATACAATTAAATAAATGCTACATACATTTAAATAAAGGCTACATACAATTTCATAAAAGCTACATACAATTAAATAAAGGCTACATACAATTAAATAAAGGCCACATACAATTAAAAGAAGGCTACATACAATTAAATGATTATTACTTACAATATTTGAAGGCTACATACAGTTTAATAAAGGCTACATACAGTTAAATTAAGGCTAAATACAATTAGATAAAGACTACATACAATTAAATAAAGGCTACATACAATTAAGTGAAGGCTACAAACAATTAATTAAAGGCTACATACAATTAAATGAAGGCTTAATACAATTAAA